>CATIWM010495471.1:0-16580 GCA_949671775.1 Mallotus repandus
AACAACAAGCAACAAAAAATAACAATAATGAAAAAAATAAAAAAAAAAGTAACAAAAAATAACAACACTGAAAATTAAAAAGAAACAACACTAAAAAAAAGCAACATAATGTGGACCATATAGCTTTGAATTTCTTGGATAAATTCGATTGAAGATTAGTGCACAATGGAGTTTCGAAGAGCTCCAATTTTTAGCTCCGGATGAACTACGGGGCCAATAATATATCAAAATGAAGCTAATTCAGAGACTTATATTTGTTACGGGTCTACCCGTAATGGCCCAAATTTTAGGCCCAAATTTGTTCGTTTAATGCCTCAAAATTACATATGAAGTTTATATTTATTTTTACTTATCTTTTTGGTCTTTTTGCCCTTCTTTCTTTTTGGATTTTGTATTGAACCATATTTATTCTTTTTTTTTTGGATGTTTGGAGACAGTTTTGATTATTTTTTATCTATTTTTTTAAAAATGACAAAATAACATAAATATTTATTTATTTATTTTTAAAGTTTAAGACTTGGTATTAGTTTTTTTTATACTGCTTACCTAACCTATCCTATACTATTGATAGGCATCAGTAAATTGTTCAAAAAAAAGAAGCTGCAATAAATTGTTCAAGAAAAAGAAGCAGCAGTAAATTGTTAAAAAAAAATCAGTAAATTGTTCAAAAAAATGAAGCAGCGGTAAATTGTTCAAAAAAGCAAAGTAACAGTGAATTGTTAAAAAAAAAAGATTCAGCAGTAAGGGTGACTTGCGGAAGAATTATGAGTAGCAGCTGGTGGAAGAATTATGAGTTACAATGAGTTGCACGTGGAAGAACTATAAGCTGTCATGAGTTGGCATAAGCTGGCTTGAAGTAAGAAGATGGAAAATGAAAGAAAAAAACACGCTGGGCCAGAACTGAAAACACATAAACTAGTTCTAAAAAAGTTTTGTACGCCCAACCATAAAAGAAACAACACCGGTCAAACATGTCATTTTTTTAAATTTTCTCTTAATAAAATTTATATTAAATAAAAATAAAAATAAATATATTATTGAATTTTTATAAGAAATAAAATTAATTTATAAATATCATGTAACTAGAAAAGAAATTATATTTTTTTTATGAAGATAGAATTACATAATATATATACCTGTACATTCATACAAACACAAAAAAAAAATATTAATATAAATTTTATGCAATATATAATTAATGGATAATAAAATAAAAAATTAAAATTACATATTACAATTAATTTATCGGTTGTAAACAAACATATAATTGTTGATATGATTTTTATATATTGATTATTGATATGATTTTTTTTATAGAAATAATAAGATCATCAAAAGAAATGGAATAATGTATTTTGGTCCCTCTGTACTCTCAACTTTTTTGACATTCCACTCTTCTACTAATTTTTAAGCACATTGCATCCTTCCACTCTCAATTTGTTTTCAATTGCACCCTTTTTAACAGAAAATGTACTCTACTTTTTTTACATTTCAATCTTGTATTAAATTACAGGCACATTGCACCCCTCCACTCTCAATTTCTGGCACATTGAGTCCTTATTGGGAAAATTGAGAGTTAAAAATATCCAAATTAGTCCCTATAATTTAATTTTTTTTGTTTAGTTCTTATACTTTTTATTATTAACAATTAAGTACGTACAATTACTAAAGTAATTCAATTAAACTTATTAAAAATTCTAAAAAATTAAATAGTTGTTATATCATTAAGATGTCAATCATCTATTTCTAATAAATTTATAATAGTAAAAATATATATAGTTATAAAAATTATGAGATATCTTAATTGTGCATTAAATATTTATATAATTAATCTAAAAATATGGCAAAAATTATGTATAATAAATTTTTAATCAACAAAATATATATGAGATATTTAATAAATAAAATACTAGTGAAAATTATAAAATTAAATTTCATAACTTTAATGATAATATTATAGTCAATTAAGGCGCCTCATACAATTATTCATTTGTTAAATATAAATTGTAAGCAAGATGACTGCATGCAATAATATTTTATTTATTTTTAATTGACAAGTATCACAACTTTTTACTAGTATTTATTTATGAAATGACTTATGTATTTTTTAATGACTAAAAATTTTATTATGTATTAATTTTTGTCATATTTTATTTTAATTATATAACTATTTAACCTTAAATTAAAGTATGTCACAATTTTTATAACTAGATATATTTTAATTATTGCAAATCTATTAGAACTAGATGATTGACATCGTAATTATATAAAAAATATATACTTTCTAAAATTTTAATAAGTTTAATTGAATGTTTTTAGCAATTGTATGGATTTAATTGTTAATAATAAAAATTTTAAGAATTAAATAGAAAATTTTTATAATTACAAGGACTAATTTGGATATTTTTTAAACATAAATTTTACAATAAAGGCTTTATGTGTTTGAAATTGAGAGTGAAGGGGCACAATGTGTCGAAAATTTAGTAGAAGGGTGAAATGTAAAAAAAAAAGTTAGGGGGCCAAAATGATTTTTGGAAATGATTTGGAACTGATGCTGATGGTTCCCAACTGATGTCAGAGTTCGTTAACTCATTCGTCCAAAAAAGGGTGCAATGTTATCAAAATTGAGAGTGTGAGGTTGCAATGTTAAAAAATTAAGAATAGAGTGGTACAATGTGCCTAAAAGTTAGCAGAAGGGTGAAATATCAAAAGAGTTAAGAGTACAGGGGTCAAAATGCATTTTACCAAAAAATTTTGAATTGATATATATATATAATTTGTAGCTTATTAATATAAAAATAAAAAAGAAATTATTATAATGAAATAATAGAAAAATAAAAATTTTTACTTTTCAATAAAGAGTTTTTTCTTTTAACAACTGGAGGTTAAAGGAGAGGATAGATAAAACTCGTGACCTCACTTTACAGTATTCATTATTTGAAATAAAGAGAGGACTTCAATAAAAAATGTTAATTTATAGATCTTGTATAACTTCAAGTCCTAAGGTAATATAATATTTTCATATGGTTTATTTATTCTCATTTTTTATATCCTCCAAATAAAGCGTGGTAGCTTACACAACTTAAGTAATAAGAGTACTTTGTTCTCGAAGGGTTGAGATTATGGGTTCAGCACCCCTCTCCTTATTTGGTATGTGAAACCTACCTTTAGTGGTGGTTTATAAAAATAGTTTTCAAATGCTAATTGCTAACATTTAACTGCTAATTGCCTCCCTCTTTGTTCCAATGATACCAGGTGTTATATTAAGTCCAAAAAAAATAATAATAAAGCTTAGTAATTTATCAATTTTTTTGCCTTTTATCTTGTGAACCAAGATTGCTCGGTATTGTTCTTTATAAGTAGTTTAAGTGGTAAAAAAAATATAGATATCTAAATAAAAAAGTAAAATTTAAATTTTGTTTTAATTTTTTTATTATAATAAAAAATTAACCATTTTAATTCGATAAAATAATTTGAATATTAATGGAAAGGGATATATATATATTTTTTATGAGGTCCAGCACGGTCCACCACCCTTAGGTGGGACCATATGCAAAAGAAAAAAAAACAAACTAAAGAAATTTCGTGAAGATGAAGGGAGATCGTGAACTTGAGCCCACCCCTGGAACAAAAGCCCCAACAACCGCCCGAGCTGCGCTTGAGGCGGTTAGAAGCTTATCAATTACACACATAACAGATTCATAGTTTCGTACATGATGAAAAAACACAGAGAGAATAGTTAAATAATCCGTTTATTTGCCAAAAGTATCTTTCAATGTTTGGTAAAAGTACATTAAAACACAATAAATAAGGAAAAATATATTAAAAAAATAAAAAAAAACAATAGATAAAGAGAAAAAATATTAAAAAAAAATATTAATAAATAATTTTCCATCTTTATAATAAAAAATTATTTTTTCTTATTTTAAAATTATTTTTTTAATTTATTTTTTTTGTAATTCAAACACTAAAAAATAAAAAAAAATATTTTTTGAAAAAATATTTTTCATAAATAAACGAGCCTAAATTTACACATTAATATTTCCAATCAACTAATAATTTCCATTCACCAATATACTCGAGATAAAAATCGACAGGGAATAGTGAAAGTTGCAGGAATTTTTTTTTTTTTTTTGGCAAAAAGCGTTTTTAAACTCCTTAATTATAGCAATTTTTTCTATTAAATTTCTATCATTTTATTTCATTATATTGAGCCCATATGTTATTATTTATGTATACATTGAGCTCATATACTATTATTTATGTATATATTGAACCTCTATTCTATTATTTATGTATATATTGAGTTCATTTACTATTTATGTAATACATTGAGCTCCTAAAATTTTTACACATTTCTATGGAATTTGTCAAATTGGAGCTCAATAGCTACATAAATAATAGCATAGGGGCTCAATACAATACAATAAAACGATAGGAGCTCAATAGAAAAAACTGCTATAATTCAGGGGCTTAAAAATAAATTTTGTTTTTTTTTTACCTAGTTTCATGACTGCGAATGATTCCTTTTTAAAAAAGAATATTATTAAAAAAAATCATTTTCCATTTTCATTCAAAGGCAAACATTTTCATGATTATGCAATAAAAATATTTTTTCAAAATAAGTGAAAATTAATTATAATTATTAACAATGACAAATTTTCAACCCCAAATCAAAATGTCTTTGAAAAATATCCATTAAATTATTTTTTTTTAGGGGGCTCATGTAATATTTTTAATTTTCTTTTATCTTACATTAAACTGGGGAGGGAGAAACACAACTTAAAGGACGCGGGGTCTTAAATCTGAGACCTCATATATGTCTGTGCAAAAACTTGGCCATATAAGCCAAGCCTCGCAGGCTTCTTGTTGTATTTTGGATGATTTTTTTATAAACAATCTATCATTGTCTATTGTAGATGGAAACAATATTTAATAAATGGACGACTAATAACTGATTATTCCTTTAATCAATTCACCTCCATGAAACATATAATCTTAATAGAAGATTAGGACACTTAATCCATTGTTAATTATATATGTTGATTCTTAAGAAAGCTTAATGGATGGTAGTTTGGACAAATGGGTATCATTAGAATAAAAAGCCAGCATGTAAATTGGTGGGTATTGGTATTAGAATCAAAAGCCAGCATAGCATGTAAATTAGTGGTTGTGAAATGGTCAACTTTTGTTGGTAACTAACTTTGAACTTTAACATTTGTTTGAAAGCTATCACAGCATTACAGAACATAGATTCTCACTCATTGCTCTGCTTAACCTCTAATCTCTCTAATTATTATTAGGAAGAATCCTTAATCATCATCTTCTACCAACAACCATTTTATCTACCAACTGTCCTGATTAGGTCCTTTAAGGTTGATTAAAGTTCAGATTTTTGACTATTTTTAAAAGGTTTTCTTTTTCTTTTTCTTTTGGCTCCAATTTTAATGCTAGAAAAGTATTTTGTGGCTACTTGAACATAGGCAGGATTCATTTTGCCAATTTACTTGCCAAAGAGATCCTAGAAAAAGAGTTGAAAAATGTCTATATATATATATATATAGTTACAAGGTTTTTAACAAATTCATATCGAATCTGTAAAAGAATAAAATTATCCCAACAAACTCGGTATATTATGTACGAGGATTCAAATCTTTTACAACTTTAACCAATAAACATGAATTGAAAACAAAATTATAAGAAAATTTTTTGTTTAATTTTATTTGCCTCTATATTTTAACCCCAAAGTTTTATAAGACCAAATCCAATTGCAGCTTACACAATTGAGGTGGATTATGTGGTGTGACCTTTACCACACTAAGATTAGATTTCGAGTTCGATACCTGTTCGAGGCTCAGATTGTTTGGTCTTAGCGGAGGTACCGGGTTAACTAAAATGTTTTTGCCTATAATAATAATACTAATAATAGTTGATAATAGTAGCAATTGATAATGATAAATATTGTATAATTCAAATCGTACTCGAGTCCACCAAGTTGAAAAAAAAAAAAAAATCCAATCGTAGCTTGTGGTCAGATTCTTTCATACTCAAAGTAGTTAACAAGTGGGATCTTATTTAACTAAGGAAGGAAAATGTGAAATATACCAATCATCTGGTTAGTTGGAAGACATTTAATGCCATTTAAAAACAAGTTAGCCCAGCAACAGAATGGGGCATCTGCATAGCAAGAGAAGAATGGGCAGTGCTAGAATCCTATGGACAGAGATTAAGTACACATTGGTAGGATGAATTCAACCAAATTAAATCAGACAGTTTGACTCTGTTCAAATCTGATTTCAGATTTGGAATGCTTTGAATCAGTTCTGAAAATTTCCATGCCAATTTGAAATAATGTAGTTTAGTTATAACTCCATTCTAAATAAATAATTAAGATAATTTTGCTCAACCATGAATTGAGAGTTCAGCACTGAAGATTATTAATAATTTTCTTTTTATAAGATGCATACATTATCGAATACTTTTCCAACACATACATTGATCCAACACTTGCTTGACATGTATCAGGCACATGAGATCGTATTAGTTAACAAAAAAAAAAAAAAAAATCCAAGACATGTTTTATACTTTTTTTTTTTTATATATATATATGACATTACATTACTTTTATTTTTAATATATCTATGCCCACATGCACATTTCTAGTATTTTAAATCTTTATTTTTAAAAAATTATATATCGTGTCCATATTTATGTTCATGCATCATAAAATAATAATGATTTAATTCTTCTTATTTTTTTGAATTACAATTTTCAGAAGTTGGAGAGGAAGAGAGAACTCTGAACCCTTAATTTAAGTGCCTAGAAACGTTGTCTCTAACACTTGTACTTATGATTTCAAAAGTTATGAATAACTCATTGACCACTTAAATCAAGTGATAATTCTTCCTATTAAATTGATTGAATTTATAGAACAGTTATTTTACCAGAACGAAGCAACTATAAAAATTATTTGACTCTGCCATTAATTGGTCAACGAGGACAAGTTGGAAGACTGAGACCCTAATTTCAAGATCTTGTCCTGTCCATTTAAGAAGCAGAAAATCTTTTTTTTTTTGGAACCGAAGCAAGCAGAAAATCTAGTTTCAAGATTTTTAAAAGCAAGTGAACTAAGCAGTCAAACGTACAACAACCTATTCCTATTTTAGTCTTTTGAATAGCAGTTTCTCCACAAGGTAAAAAAAATAAAGCATACCAGAATTTTTTTTCCTATAACTTATATTATTTTTTTAATTAATTTTTATAAATAATTTTTTTATAATTAAGTTCTATAAATTTTAAAATATTTTTCTGTTAGTCGTATCCATTAGTCAACTCAACTTTCTATTAGTCAACTTCTAAAATTAATTTTTTTTTTTACATTTCGGTCCTAAAAGTTTTAAAAAATATTATTTTATACTTTAAATAGATATTGCTTATTTATGATTTATTTTATTATTTAACTTAAATAATAACTATATAACTCACTAAAATAATATCAAAAATAAAAATTAAAAATATTTTTTCTTAAATTACTAGTTTAATAAGCAACATTAAATAAAATTAATTAAATATTTTTAATATTTTTAAATAAGTAATTTTAATTAATATATCATAAATGAATAAGTTTTTTATATGGATAAAACCCAATCAATTTTGACAATGTCATAATTTGTGTTATATTTTAAATAATTTTCAAACTCAATTGAATTCAAAATAGACAATTTAAAAAAAAAACATATTAGTAGACTGTTTTACAATAACTATTTGAGAAATTAATTAAATAAGTGAACATAATTTTTATTCAATAGCTTAATGTAGAGAAATATATATATATATATATTTGGAAAATATCTAATTCAAATATAATTGAATTCAATAGATATTTAAAATCTAGCATAAATTATAATGTTGACAAAACTAATTGAATTTATGTAAATATAAAAAAATTTATTCGTATATGATATATCAATTAAAATTATTTATTTTAAATAATTAAAAATAATACTTGATTAATTTTATTTGCCATTGTTAATGCAACTAATAATTTAAGAAAGAAATATTTTTAATTTTTAATTTTTGATTTTTGATATCATTTTTACTGAGAAAATACAATTATTATAAAAATAAAAATAAAAATTATTTATTTGAAATATAAAAAATTTCAAGTTTTAGGACTAAAATGTAAAAAAACAAGTTTAATTTTAATGGTTGACTAACGAAAAATTGGTTTGACTAACGGAAAGACATTTTAAAACTTATAGAGCTTGATTGTAAAGAAAATTTATTATAGGACTTAATTAAAAAAACGGTATAGGTTGTAGGACTAAAAATTCTGTAATCCCAAAAATAAATAAATAAATAAAAATCACCAGCTCTGGTATTTGTACAGATATGGGTTAGAAAGTGCATGTATGTGTAAATTGACAAATATTAACCTCATCTTGTCATCTCTCTGTGATCTCAATTTTGTCTCCATACATTCATCCTGTAATAGGTTTCTGCATAATCATCAAGGTGAAAAAAACTGCAACTTTCCTACAAATAGTTGACTATTTGACCAGACAATCCCAAGCAAATCCGTCAGAGCTTCTCTGTCATGCATTGTTGTTTCCAGTTGTGCATGCACTCGTGGGCAGGATAGATACTTTTGGTGATAGCAACAGAAATATGAGAAGAAATAAATTTAGCAAAAAAGGAGCTTCACTAATTATTTACTAAACAGTTGTGGTTGGATATGATTATTTCATTAGAGTTTCTATTTCCTCATGGCTTCTTCGCTTTTGTATCTGCATCAGATCAGATGAAAAATCAACTATGTTATATACACAATATAAGCACATTTACCACCTAAGACACATAACCTCTGCTGTACACAGTTGGATAGCATGTGCTCCCAACACAACGGTTAACTGCTACAAGTAATGATTTTTGTTAACTAAAAGAAGCAAGAAAAGAAATTCAGGAATAAGCTGGTGGCTTTCTTGTATCTCATGGAACCCCTTCTGACCATTCAAATTTCATATTACGTTGGCACTTTTTGAAGGCATTTGACAAATGCTGCCCCACAGATTTGCTATTAACTTCAAACATGAATGCCATTTCCCCAATCTGCAAATCCAATGTTAGAGATATTATTGTTTTGACTTATAAAGGCAGAGAAAACAAGTGCATGCACTAAAATGAATACAAAGGAAAAGTCCAAACTTAGATAAAAAAAAAAAGTTGCAGCAAATTCACTCTAAAGCAGTTCAAAGCTTATCAGACAGGAACAAAAACAGGAAGCAGCATACCTCAATCAAACTACTTGAACCAAGACCCATATTCTGTCCAGCAACAACTTCTCTGCCATTCAGAAATACTGGACTCCTACCAAGATTCTTTAACAAGAAGGAACCATTTGCTTCCAATTTTATGAGCGCCTAGCAACAGGGTTGATTATAAGTCATACTTTTCATACAAGTAAAAACAAATAAGAAGGAAATAAACAGAGAAATTGGTACCTGATGGCAGTTAAGCATGAGAGTTTTTCTTAAGAAAAAATTCATTTTCTTTCTAATTTCTCATATGCCATGTAAAAATGGAGTTACAAAGCTTAAATAATTTATATCCATCTATATAATATGACAGTTTATGTTCTGAACTAAAGATTTTCCAACCTGTGTTAAAGAATGACCTTGGCCCTAGGTTGAACATTGTAATTCTAATAATATTAAAATTTAATCCTCAAAGCTAGAATTCACACCTTAAACCCCTCTCCCTCCTCTCTCCACATTTCTTTTGTGCTTCTCCTTTCTTTCCTTTTCATTTTTATAGTGAAATTGAACAAATCATAGATGTTGCTACAAGATCACAAAGTGTAACCCCCTGTAAGTCTTCATTCATAGATCAAAAAGCAAATTTTCAACTAGCATGAAAGAACAATAGGAACTCTACATGGCTTGCTGAATATAGAAATTGCATTAGCAGATGCACAAACAAGTCCCACCTGGCGTCTTGATATTTTGTTGGCAGGCCCTTCTCTTCCTAAGTCAATATCAACTTCCATATCCTTTGTTGCTCTGCCAAGTATTACCTGAATGGTAATATACATAGAAAAGTGTAGAAATTAGTCTTGACCATGAAAACAAACATAAAGATTTATTTTCAATGAAGATCAACAATCAAAACAACCAAACTCACTTGTGCTATTGAGAGAAAAAAAAAAAAAAGAGTTGTACAGTAGTTTAATGTACCTCAGTTTCCCTTATATAGTGCTTCAAATGGCGCCCGTACAAGACAGCAAGTGCACCTCGAGATGCAATGGCTCTTTGCATAGATGATTGAGCACATTGTTCTAATCTTATAATAGTTCTTCTAGTATCCTCATTCTGATATCTTGAGACTAGTAATTATAAAAACAAAAGTAGCTCAAAAACATTGATTGTCCAACAGCTATAATGATTATTTTTAACCTTATGGCTAGAAGAACGACAATATTACACAACATCGCGTGTTGGACTAATTAATTGGCTCTACGGACAATTATTTGAAAAGCATATATTATCTGTAAGCAAATATAAAAAAATACATGTAATCACTGACTTTATAACCTAGAAGCTAGAGCAGCATTTTTCTAATGCATAGTTTATAGGAGAAGTTTGCATATATGATGGAAAAACATAGTAAAGGAGAAGCACTGTTGAGTTACCTTTCCTATCAGTATAAGAATATGTATCTTCTGGGCATAAGTCCATTTGAAGTATCTGAAAGGAACAACAAGAAGCTAACAAGAGAACTAACTAGAAATAAGAAGAAAAAGGAAATTAAAATGAGTCCCCCATTCAACAAATTTAGTGAGATATACCATGGCCTCAACTTCAGAATACGATGGAACATCATCCTCACTCTCAGATTCTTCATCATTTAACAATGAGTGGTCTGCTTCTGGTACTGACGTAATCTGTTTAGGAGAGCACGCTTGTGCATATAATGGGAAGCCCATGGCATTGCAGGCATGTAACGGCTCTGCCTTTAGCATTCCTATTCTGCCAGAAGTTAGAGTAGCCTCAGTTGTCCTGCATTGATTTGGCTCTCTGTGAGCATTGCTAGCCTGTATTAAGGCTGTATCTTCAGGAGATTGACATTTGACTCTGCAGCCAACCAACGGGTCTAGGTTAGTTACTGGCAATATTTCCAGTCCCTGCATTTGGGAAGCCATAAGTAATTTTGCAGGATTTTCTTCTCTCTTCACCAAGCTTTGCTCTTTTTTGTTATCATATAGATAAGCACATGACAAAGATAGGTACCCAGATTCCTTTGAAGTTGTTGCTATTATGGAAGAAGTAAACTCTTTGTGTAGGAAAATATCATCATTGCATGGAATTTCAGTGTCTTCACTGTTCAAAGTACACTCTCTCTCTCCATTACAGTAATCTATATTCACTGCGGATGTAGCAGATGGTAAATTGATTTCTAAATTGAAGTGACCATACTCCTCAACCTCAGCAGACAGTGAACCCTCAGCCATAGCCTCTGCAACACATTTACTAGAAGGAATTTCAAAGCTTTTATCGGAAACTAATGTCTGTGAAGATTTAACATCCACTGAAATGCCATGAACATCTTTAGAACAACTCACCAAAATGCCATCGTAACAAGATTTATCTATTGCCTCTTCCCTGTCTGCATTGTCTAAAAGCAGCCCGTCCTCATTCATAAAGTTCAGCAGTGACTCTGAAAGATCCGCATAATCACATTCTGAGATAGCAGTTGAATTATTAAGTACATTATCATTATGTTTGTCTTGCAAAATTGCCTCTGGATGGACGACATTCATTCCTGATAAAATTGCTTTGTTACCATCAAATTCCAATTCATTACAATGCATCAATGATTCTTCCGGACCTTTATCATCCATGCTCACACTAATTGGCACTGCCTCAATTGTTTCCCACATAGCCAACGACGACGAAAGTCCATCTGCATGAAATGAAGGACTACCTTCTGGCAATGAATGTGGTAATCCAATTTCCTTAACCCTCTCACAACTCTGAAAATCAACTAATCTGTCTCTAGCATTATGTGAAACAATATTTCTCATATTATCATGTTCAAAGGAAGGAATCTCAACAGGAAGTTCATTATAGCATTCCTTCTCAACAAATTCTAAAGGGGTCTGATTACAATTAAATGCATTATAATCTTGACAACTAGTATCTGATGCACCAAGAAAACTTCCACTTTGACTACGAGTTTTCTTCCTCATAATATGATATAATCGCCGAACACTTTCAAGCTTTCGTTTAGCAGAAAGCTCAGCTGTAGGCGCTTTGGTATTGCTTAAAGAAAGTTCAAATTCTACCATTTTAGTGGAAGCTTGAGCTGAGATAACAGGATCATAAAGAAGAGAATGCCATCTATCACGCAATTCTCCAAGTGTAAACTTTCTAGAGAATCTCACTGCTCCTTTAGCTAGAGCTTCTAAAGAAGCACCTTTCTTCAATCACAAACCAAAAAAAAAAAAAATCAATTTATCCAAAATTTCCAATTCACAGCTGCATACTTTAAAGAAGAAAAATCAAACTATCCTAGGGTTTCTTGAATAGCTTAAGAATTAGATCACAGAAAGTAAAACTTTTCAAGATTATACCAAAAATTTATAAGAGTGAATTGAGCATTATACCTCAATGGCGTTCTTCAATAAGATGTCATCTTCAGGGATCCATTGAGGAATTGAAGAAGCTAAAGCTGCCATTTATTGTGTGACGACTGAAATTTTATGATCCGATTCAAGAACTAAGTGATCAAAGAAATTGAGTATTAAAATCCATGAATTTGCATGGAAATTGAAGTCGATTTTCTAGTAAATTTTTTAACTTTAATTAATTGTGGAAATTGAATTGAAAGTACTCTTTAGCTTTTCAAAAACGCGGGCAATGGGTTAATCAATAGTTTGATAGGCATTAAATAAAGGGAAAAGGTCCAATTAGCCCCTGATGTATGGTGCAAGGCTCAGTTAAGCTCCTCTTCTATTTTTAGCTAAAAACGAACCTATCGTTATTTAATCTGGTTATTTAGTCCCTTCTAACGCTTTGTTTGGATGGGGGTTAGGGAAGGTGAAGGAAGGAAAAAGAGGGGGAAAGTCTTTGTTTATCCTTGTTTGGGAGGAAGAAAGTGATGAAGAGGAATAGGGAAGGGAGGGAACATGGGACTTAGTCGTACTGTGATTTTACGTTGATTGCTTACACCTCGAATCAAGGTGTAAAGAAGAGAAAGGAGGATTATGTTTTTTTTTTTCAAGTATATCCCTGGTTACAAATTAAAAATCTGAAATTACCCTTATCATCTTAAAAACTCTTTTTTTCCTCATTCTTTTTCCTCTTTCTCTTTCTGCCTTAAAATTTCCAGCCCTTCCTCCTTTCTCTTCATTTTGCTCTTCCAGCTAGGTTAGTGTAGGCGGTGGAGTTCAGTACGCGCCCAAGTGTTTGGTGACTACGACACTGTGTGGACTCAATGTCCACTAGGAAGTACAACATGATCTTAAAGCCCAAATTAGAGATGGGAGTTGCCACCCGGGAAAAACTTTATAGCAACTGAATCCCACGGAGGGCCCTAGTAGCCGTCCTCAAAGATTGGATTCAGAAACTGAATATGAGCTTTTGGAATGCCCACCCAACCTTGCGGTTGGTCTCCGTTTGTGGTTTGTATTTTATTATTTTTAATTATTAAATTATATCTTTATTTAAATGCGGAATTACAATTACCTCCAAACAAATTCTAATTTTACAATTAGGTCCAAGTTGAATTAAATTCAATTACATGCAAATTAGTTATGATTCAAAACATTTATGACTAATTATAATTATTCATAAAATAAAATAAAATAAAATAGTGGTAATAAAATAAGTCCACATGCAAAGAAATGGAGGGAATGAGAAAGAAATTACAATCTTTTATCACACAAGTAAAAATAAATAAATAAACGCTCAAATAAAATAAAACTGCACACAAGAAAAGAGGAGAGAGGAGAAAAGAATTACATCATTTTATATGCAATAAACATAAATAAAATAAGAGTAAAATAAAGAAAATAAAATAAAAATAAAAATAGAAAATTGTAAACTAAGAGGCAAACTAGATAGTGACCAAATTGTCACTTAAATATGGTAATCCTGAAAATCAAGTTAAGTAGTCCCAAAAAAACCTGCAAGAGAAATAACAAAGTCAAATTCTTAAAAAACTTAATTAAATCACAAAAATAATAATCAATAGCTGATGAAAAAGAAGACAACAAAATAAATGGAGGTAAAGCTAAGCCATGCAATGAATATTAATAAAAAATAAATAAAGACAAAATTAAACCATGCAACAATAATTAACGGAAAATAAGAAAACAATCAAACAATGTAATATTCTAATTATTTTTAAAAAATAAACAAGTTATAGCTTAGGATGTGGGTAAGAATTCATGCAGTAAACAAACAGAGAAAGAAAGAAAAAAATTAAATAAGATATAACAATAAAAATTCGTAAAAATGGGTAATTAAAATTTGATCAATTTTAACTACTATTGAACACAAAATGCGTAAGATGAACAAACAACGAAGATTTTGACTTGATTAATTTAATTAGCAATATTATAAGACACACTAATTAAAAAAAAGATTCTATTAAACCATAAAAAAGCCTATGAAGACAAGGAAATGCAAGAATTAAAATTCTGTGTGTTTTTTTTTTTAAAAACAACTAAAGTGCTAAGGCGTCGCCTTAATGCAATGAGGCCACGCCTTATCGAATGGGCGCCACCTTATTATATCATCAGGCAAAATTTAACTAAAGAACTTGATTTCCAAATACAAAACATAGATCATTTGTGACAAAACAATTCTAAAGACGTGTGATCACAAAACCACGAAAACAAAACAGTCTAATTAACATGAATCATAATTAAACACTGCCTAATTATCAAATCATGAAATGCAAGAATAACATTGTAAAAGAAAAGTGTCACTGTTCTCAACACCGCTTGACTCCCTGTCTTGGCCCTCAGAAATTTTAGAATGATTGTTAATGAGTCTCCAGCAGTGCAAGCCAACCTTCTTCTCCCTTCACAAGCTAAAGCCCCAATTGTCTTCTTTTCTTGCTGTTTCTTTTCTTTTCTTTTTTTTCTCCCCTGGCCTCTCAGCTCCCCTCATTCTTATTAGATTTCTGCTCTTTTTTTTTCAGAACTCCATGTGTTTTTCTTTTTTTTTGCATTTCACGTTCTTCTCTTTTAGTTATTCCCAGGAACCTCCCCTTTTCTTTTCTCATTCCCCTACTTTTAATCTCTCATTCATTCACTTTTTAATTTCTCATTCATTCCTCTTTTAGTCTCCATAATTTTTCAGTTTAAAAAGTCTCTCTCTTCCTCCACGTTCTCCACTGAGTTGGTAATGTTTTCCCATGCTAACAGATGGAGTAAATCGCATTAAAACACAATTTTCTCAGTCATTTTAAAAACAGCTCAACATCCCTAAAGCGTCGCCTTAGTGCTGTCGCCTCAGTGAGGCCCATTACTCTACAGGCCCACTAAGGAAGAAAAGGGTTGGACTTTGCACTACCAAGCTCATTTTTGCTTGAACTTTCATCATTGGGCTTCATTCTTGGGTAGGGCCAAGCCATGTGTCCACAGTTAGTTAATTATTTTTTTTATTATTGTTAATTGATTGTAGTGCTGAGATAATTTGTATTAATTTTTTCCCTTCCATTGTTGTTCATATTTTTTTAACTTTTTTTTTACAATTTGCAGATCTTGAAGTTTAAGGTTAGTACCTTTTATTTTTAAGTTGATGTTTATATTTTTCCTTTTACATTTTGGTATTATCAAGTTTGTTTAATTTTTCATGATTTATAATTTGTTTATGTTATAGTACTTTTCATTTTTGAGTTACTGTGTGCTTTACTATTTCTCATCATGTATATTTTTAATTGTAACATGAATGAACAACATAGATTTTTTTTTATAATTTGTTATTATTGTGTATATTTTATAGATGGGTGATCGAAAGATTAAAGAACAAGTTGTTTTTAAATTGCAACATATGCATAATTTGTCAGTAGTAAAAGTTGTGTGTATCATGATCTATTGGGTTGGATTGAGAAGATGTAAACAAAAAAATATCATTACTCGTGATGTGAGGTTAGAAGGAGAAAAAGTAAGGTTAGAACTAATGACTCAAATTACTACAAATGATAAGTGTCACAGCAATATAAGAATGAGTCCTGTAGCTTTTGTGGTTCTATGTGATCTTTTGTTAAAGAATGTGGTCTTAAACCAATAATACGAGTTAGTGTTAAAGAGTAAATAGTAAAATTACTTTATTTATTAGGACATAATGTCACCAATCGTGAACTTGGTTTTTTCTTCAATCACTCTGGGGAGATAATTAGTTGACACTTTCATAATGTTATTAGAGCTATAAAAGAGTTAGAGGATAAATTTTCAAACAACTAGATGAATCACATGTATCTTTAGAAATATTCAACAACAATCAATTTTATCCATATTTTAAGGTAAGGAATTCTTTTTATTTTACTTTGATATTCAGGTAAAACATATATAT
>CATIWM010495512.1:0-13760 GCA_949671775.1 Mallotus repandus
GCTTAGTTGGAAAGGTTTGACTTACTTGAAACTGTTCGGGTGCATCAATTAACAGGGAAAGCTGCTATCCCTGAGTAAATAAATGTATTAATATTAAAAATATTAAAGAAATTATCACGGTAAAACTATTCAAATAAAAAATTTTACTAAAATTATAATAAATTATAGATTTAATGAGGTTGTGAAATTTAAATTATTATACAAAGAAAATATAATTTTTATTATTTTTAATTTTTTTTATTAAGAATATAACTAATGATTTCTTATTATCATTTGATTAATTATTGTCATAGTATTATTTTTTATATAAAATTAGTGTTTGGAGTTAATAAAAATATTAATTATGAAAATATTGAACGAATATCATATAATTATTTAAATAAAAGATTTATCAAAATTACGATAAATTATAATTAAAATGTTATAATTCATTTTATTATTAAAATTCATATAAATAAATAACATTTTTATTATTTTTTAAAAAAATTATTAATAGGATAGAAGTATATGTTTAATAGATTATTTACTATCACGAGTCTAAAAAATTTTATTTTTACGTGCGAAACACGTGATTGTATACTAATATATATATAATTGTAGGCGGCGCGGTTTAGCGCGCGCCCAAGTGTTCGCGACCACGACACTGTGCAAACTCAAAGCTTGCTAGGAAATACAAGATGGGCTTGGGGCCCATATTGGAGATGGAGTCGCCACCCGGATAAAAATCGAGACACACTTTACAGCAACTAGATTCCACGGAGGTACCTAGTAGCCGTCATCAGAAATCGAGTTCGAAAACTGGGTATGGGCTTTTGGAATGCCCACCCAACTTTGCGGTTGGCCTCTGTGTGTGTTTTGTATTTTATTACCTTTGATTATTTAATTATTTCCCTATTACTGTGAGTTGCAAGCGCTTCCAATTTTATAGATTAATCCAAATTTGCACATTAGTCCTGTTTGTATCCTTATTACCTTTGCATTTAATCAAGTAAAGGGAATACATTTACAATCATTCATTCCAAATAAACGGGAAAGGGATTAGGGATTACAATAATTGGTTCAAATATTACATTAATCAACTCAAATAAAACCCCTCAAGAACTAATTAACTCACTAATTACATAGTGATTAGGAAATCATCAAAACCTACAACAAATACAATTAGTTCTAACTCATAATAAACAGTTTTATTCACACAATAAATTAAATTAAATTTTCATAAAGATAGACATGGAAATTTATATAAACATGGACCAATCATTTGAACACACTAAAAATATGACAATTATATGCAATACTAAAAAGATTCAAGCAAGATATTCGTATTAATATACTGGAAATATCTTGAAGAGATACTAAAATGGAACAGAATTGCATCAACTTCTGGCTGGGAGGCGAACACCTCTATGCAAAAGGGCGACGCCTCTTTGAAGAGGCGTCACTTCTTCAAGCGGTACAAAACTACAAAGACTATTTGTTTCTTAAATCTTAAGCAATTCAAATTTTATGCAAATCAACGTCAACCAGCAACTAAACACTTAATAATTCATGTATTCAAGCCTTAAACTCAATCTTAAGAAAGCAATGAACACATAAAAAAGCATGAAATCAAGAAAATAAAGTTTTAAACAAAATAATGAATTCAAAGCTTGAAATAAGGGATTCTCACTGATTTGAACGAATTTGGTGCTCGTAACTGAGCCCTTAAAGCTTGTTTGATGATTCAAAGTATGTTGAATGCATTATTTCCCTTCTCCCTTCCTAAGAAATGGATTCTTAAGCTTAAAATCTCCTTTTTGCCCTTTTTTTTATTCTTCTTTGTGTTTTTTCTCTCAAGAAAGTTTTTTTTTCAAAGATCCAACCTTTTTTTTTAAATATCAGCCAAATTCCTTTTTAAACCCTGCCCTTCTCTCTCTCCAATTTCCCAAAAACCTAAGTTTATTGTCCACCTTGCCTTTTCATCATTGTTTTTATCCTTCTTTTTCATTTTTGTGCCTTAAAAGTCATTATTTTACACATAAAAATACAGAATAAAGAAAATGTTAGTAGATTTTGTATTAAATGTAACAATAAATAACATTTATTGCTGCAGGGGACAGGTGTAAAGAGCGCCGCCTCACCGATGCTTAGGTGAAGAGGCGTCGCCTCTTCACCCAAGGCCTGGGCCAGAAATGAAGGCTAATGGGCTTGGACTTGGTTTAAGGGTACTGGCTTGATGTTTTGGCTTTGGCTTGGTTTAAGCTCTCGAATCCATTCAAAATAAGATTTCAAGCTCTTTTTTCACTCGAAACTCGGACTATTTCATCATTGGGCTTTTGTTGCGGGCCAACCAAAATGGGAGTGTCCACAGTTTGCCCCCTAGTTTTTCAAAAAAATAGAAATCAATATATTTTTAAAAAAGCAACATGCAAATTGTGAGAATGATGTATCTGACCTGCAAGCTTTAGTTGGGTTTCTAGTTTCAAGAATTTAAACTTGAATGGACAAACTTTAACTTGAAACGTGACCGTGATCTTCGGGTTTTGTTGGCCCGATTAGTCACTCATTATAATTTGGCGTGAATTCTGAGCATGGCCCGATCTCCACTCAGTAGAAAAAGTTGTGAAACGTGGCCGTGTCCCTCAGGTTTTCCTGGCCCGATTAGCTACTCGTTATAATTTGGCATGAATTTTGATCTTCACTCAATAGAAAAGAAAAAAGAAAGAAGATGCTCTTCAGGGATTCAAACCCGATCAGACGCTTCTTTACAATGCACACTTCGGGGATTCAAACCTAATCAGATGTTTCTTATAGAGAATGCACTTCAAAAATTCAAACTCGACTAGACATTCCTTCACTGCGTACTTCGAGGATTCAAACTCGACCAAATGCTTCTTATAGAGAATGCACTTCTAGGATTTAGACTTGGCCAGACATTCTTTCACTGTGCACTTCGGGGATTCAAACCTGACCAGATACTTCTTATAGAGAATGCACTTCGGGGATTCAGACTCGACCAGACATTCCTTCACTGCACACTTCGGGGATTCAAACCTGACCAGATGCTTCTTGTAGAGAATGCACTTCAAGGATTCAAACTAGACCAGACATTCCTTCACTGTGCACTTTGAGGATTTAAACCTTACCAGATACTTCTTACAGAGAACACACTTTGGGAATTCAAACCCGACCAAACATTCCTTCACTGATGTTTCGATTAGAATACTTTTAATTATTCAAAGTTGATTTCGAGATACACCCGAGAAACAGAATAAACAATTCTCCAGTTTTCATTTTTTTTTTCATTTTTTTTAGGTTCCATTGGGGATCCTTATTTCACAGGCCTTTTTTTTTGCTTTGGTTAATGGGCTTTTTTTCTTTTTTTTCTTTTCTTTCTTAACAGGGTTTCCCTTTTTACCCCTCATTTTCTTCTATATATAATCCTATTCTTCATTATTCAAATTCACTTTTCTTTTTGCACTCTCATTTCTTTTGAATTCTCTTTTCACTTTCCAAAACTTTCTTTGCTATGGACGCCAGAACCCTAGACTTGCCTGCATGGGACCTTGTACCACATCTAGTACATCCCTTATGTAACTTTGACCTCGACATTGGGGACGAGATACCTCTCTTAGAGGACGTGCGATCTCATATCTATGGGTTAGCCACTGGAGAGGTTAGTATCCAGTTTCTTTAGTTTTTTTTTTCTGCAAATAACATGAAATAATATCGTGTTATTTCTTAGGAATGCATGTTCATCCATTTAACCTAAGGAAATAAGATTAAATTGAATAAAATTACACAAAATAATTTTAAGTGTCAATTTTCCGACGTGAAGAGGCGTTGCCTCTTCATTGGGGCGTTTGCTTCTTCAAAGAAGCGATTTCCTCTTGGAGAAGAGGCATTCGCCTCTTCATGTTCAAGTCATTTTAAATTAGTAATTACTTCTTCGAAGAGGCGATCACCTCTTAAGGAAGAGGTGACGTCCCTTTGATGGGGTGATTGCCTCTATGCGTAGAGGCGGTTGCCTCATCACTAGAAGCTCAAAATATAGTTTTAACTTTGCTTAGCTATATTGATAATTCAACTCCCTGTTTTATATCGTAACTTGATTCCCACCCTTTCAAGGGTGCTGGGAATTCCCATGGTGCTCGTATGTGGTATGATAGCTTTCCTAATGGGATCAAGGCCCACATTCGCGATACCGGGTTTGCGAATTTCTTCCAAGCCCTTCCAGATACTCAGGGGCAGACTGACTACCAGCCTTTACAGGCCTTGATGGAGAGATAGTCTGATACCATGCATACATTCCATCTCCCATTTGGCGAGTTTGCCTTTGACCCAGTTTCTTTTACTACTGTTACAGGGATTCCATGTGCGGGGCATTCAGTTCCTTTGGATGCGAGCTTGCATAGAATGTCACCCAATTAGGTTGCTTACGTTAAGCATCTGCTAAGGATGATTCCATAAATGAAGGGGACGCATACCATCAAAATTGACTTTATTCGAAGTCATTACACACAGGAGAGAGTGGAGGCTGCTACCGCTGGCCCCCAAATTGATCAGGTAGTGAGATCTTTTCTCATCTATCCACTTAGGACTACACTGTTTGATGATACAGTGAGCTCCATTGATATGATGTTTCTGATGGCACTGAGAGATCTTGACTTGGTGGCTACGTATGACTGGGGTAGTTGTCCTCTTGCATATTTGTATCAAAGTATGGACGAGACCGTTCGTGGGGCCAAGCGGGTTTACGATTTTTGGCATGCTGTTATGGTATTTTCTCTCCTCTTTTCTTTCGTTTGGTTTGTTTTGAATACCATTATTTGCTAATATTTCTTTATTTTTTTGTAGGATTGGACCCTAGAGTTGGAGCTGATAGTGGGGTTGGCCCGCTTTTGTGATATCCCATTTCCTTCCATGGCGAGGTGAGGTTCCAGTCAGGCTTGGAGAAGGCCAAAGTGCACATTCATTATGAGTGACTGAACAACTTGACACCTGATGAGGAACAATACCTATAAATATAAGTATAATTAATAACATGTTTGTTAAGTATGTTCATCTACTTACCAGCCTACTTTTCACAGCTTTATCAGGATTTGTGGGGACGGTAAGCAGAGTGGTCGCCAGCCATGATTCATTTTATTCCACTCTCTAGGAAGAGGGTCTTACTTTAAGGACCTAATTTTAGAGTCTGGTTCCTTGGTGAGAGGATACACCAATGGCGCTCGGGCCCTTAATTGAGACGACCACCTCTCTCTCCTCCTCATAGTATGCTATGGACATAACTTTTATAGGGAGACGAGCTGGATGAGGTTGTTGCTAGAGAGGATGTGAATGAATACTGTGAGAGGAGGAAGTCTCGCTACATGGACTTTGTGCGGACCCATTTATTGCAGAGGGTGCCCTTGGTGGCATCGACATCTCAGGTATCTATGATTCTTTTGAATATATTAATTCCAATTGTCGTATATAATTGTCCTTCTTTTGATTCGATTCTTTATTTTCAGGCTCCAGTTAGGAGGCCTACGGTTCGTCCCAGACCTTCTACACAGAAGCAGCCACCTCAGCGTCCTCAGGTTTAGCAAAAGGATGAGGATACCTCATCTGGACCTCCACCTACTAGAGCACCTTCCATTACTATCTCAGACATAGAGGCTAAATGCCTTGCTACCACTCCCGACCTAATGGCTAGGTTTTAGTTACCTCCTGGAAATTTGTCTTGCTAGTTCCTTACGCTGGATAAGAGTCTGGAGCCCGTGCTCACTCTAGAGACTGCTACTCATGTGAGTTTATTTTCACTTTATTTTTTTGTGTTTCTTAATAAATGTTTAACACTAACAATTGATTTAATTATGCAGATATCTCAGGATCAGTGCAAGTATATGTATAGAGTCATCGAGGCTGAGCGAGACTACTTTATGTAGGTTACCCAGCGATGAAAGGTAAAGCACTTCCCCATATATAATATGTATGCTTGCTCTCATGATTTCTTACCCCTTTTATGGCGTTTGGATAGGATTGGGGTGATGGCAAGCAGGCAGGCTAGGATAAATGCTCTTGAGCGCCAAGTTGCTGCCCTTCAGGTAGATGAGGAGGAGGAGGAGGATGAGTATACTATTGATGGCGATGAGGAGCGCACATGCGATGCAGGAAATGAGCAAGCTGATACTGCTGAGGGTGAGGAGCATGCTGATGATGCTGACGATGGCCGTGAGGAGGAGGGGCAAGAGGATGATGATGAAACAGAGAGCACTGACTCTGCTGCATTATAGATTAGGGCCTATATGACTATTCTTAACTGTTATTCTGTTTTGCTCAGATGGTCTTTATTTTTATTTTTTTTGTCTTTCATATTTTACACTGAACAAATAACAATAGGTTTATATCTTAACTGTATTCAGAACTAATAAAAAGAGAATTTTATTGCATAAAATGTCTTCGTTGATTTCTGAAAATTGAAGTTCACATATACAGTATGATTAAATTTGCCATTAAATAAGAAAACATATCTGCTATCTACTCAAGAAGCATCGTCTCTTTATGAATAGACGACAGTTGGTCGCCTTAAGCTGTAGAGGCATCACCTCTTCATGAATTGGCGATAGTTGATCACCTTATCATTCAGAGGCATCGCCTCTTCATAAAAGTGATCGCCTCTATACCAGTCAATCTGTTTCTATAAAAACCCCAAATCTGCTCAAAATTCCTAACTCTTATTCTTCGATTTTCTCTGTCATTTTCTCACCAAAATCATATTTTAACCACCCAAGATGACTGAAAGAAGCTTAAAATAACTACAGATAATTCTAAAAAGCTTGGATGGCAAATCATGGTCTAAATTAGAGCCATTTCATCTATCCGTCTTTCGATCTCTACATGTTAGGAAGATCAATTTCTCATTTCTTCATGTTCTTACTTAATTTTGGGATCCCCAGAAACATGTCTTCAGGTTTAACACTGTGGAGCTATGCCCCCTGCCAGAGGATTTTAAGGCTATCCTCGGCTCTCAGAAGGATTATGCTTGTCAAATCACAGTTCCTTCACTGAATACCCCAGATTTGCACTTTATTCAGTATCAAATGGCTCAAATGTTCAACTTTTCACCTCAGTCTTCATTGCGCCACATCTTTAACACTGAGATCCAGATAGACTCTCTTTTAAAAGTGATAGTAGGAGTGGATAACAAGAAAGCATATTAGCCTCAGACGTTGGCCTTTTGTATGTATGCTCAGTTTCTACTTATTTTCAATTATGGTAATGGCGATTCCAAGATTCTGCATATCTTGGAGCAGGTGGAAGAAGGCCTAAACCTTTTCCTCTCACACTGGTTAAAACAATCATCAGGCTGGACAACTTTACTGAGACTAGGCACTTTACTGGGAGCCCTCTGTTACTGGAGGTTTATTTTCTTTTCATTCTGCATTTATAGCTCTTTTCTTTTGTTATTCTTTACTTTTTGAATTTAAAATCTGCACAGGCATGGTTCTAAGAAAAATTGAGGCTACTCGAACCTCCTAGAGATAGCACGCATTACAAAGCAAAGCATTATCGTACTCGGAGACTTCATCCCATTCTAGGAGATGTTCAGAGTTGGTTATCCACTTTTCCTGATACTTTAATATAGTGGATGTGTCCATGGTAGAGGTTGCAACATGTGACTATCTGGTCTTACATCCATAGTGGAGGTTGCAACATGTGACTATCCGGTCTTACACTTATTGTGTTCCTATAGCCGACCTTGATTTTACTACTTTCTACAATCTGGCTCTACTTTGCAGGTAGTACAGACAAAAATAATTAATTCCTAAGTTGGTGGATGAGTTTGAGCCAGGGCCTCTCATTCTTAATTTTTTAGATAATCTGTCTGCCAGCTGGCCTCGGAGGACCATTCAGAGGTATATCGACTATAATGGAGATCAGTCCACTGACGACTAGTATAAGGCATGGGTCCAGTTGCAACAAACGAGAATGGATGAATTTGTTATGAATAGAAGGACAAGGGTGTTACAGGCATTGAGTGCCCAGAGGGTTCAAAAGAGAAGAAGACATAATTAACTTATGTAATTTAATCTTCATTGCTTTTTGTTAAATGAAATTTCCTTTTTAGTTAAACAATATGTAATAAGCATTTAATGCAAAGTTCAACAATAATGAAGGCAATCCATTCCATTTAATCTGAGCACAAAGTAACTATACATTTTTTACTTCTTACATATCTCATGTCGCTAATTGGCTTGCCCTTGCAAGTTTTCCAATTAACTATTTTTTACTCTCTCTCCCTTTCTATGTCCTTAATTTTTGCTTGAACTTCCTCTTTCGAGGTTTTCAATCCAGCAGGACTTTTTAATTTTTTCATTTTTCAAGTCTCTAACTTTTGCCTAAGCAGCCTCTTTTGGGGTTTTCTCCCTAGTGAGACTTTACATAAAATATTTCTTCAGCTTGTTTAGGTTAATGGGCTCTCTGAATTCATTCCTTTCTAAGTCAAAAATGATAGCAATGCCTTTGGAGAATAGCTTCTTGATCAGATATGGGCCTTCCTAATTCGACTTAAACTTTCCCCGTGGATCTGTTATAATTGGCCTAGTCAGCTTTAAGACCAAATCAGCCTCTTTAACCTTCCCTGGCTTAATCTTCTTGTTGTAAGCCCGAGTAATTCTTTTTTGGTATAGCTGTGAATGGTACATGGCCTTCATTCTTTTCTCATCTAGCAACGTCAGTTGTGCGAGTCGACTCTCCAACCATTGATACTCAGGGATTTTAGATTCTAAAAGAACCTTAAGCAACTAGATTTTCACCTTTACTGGCAATACCACTTCACATCCATACACCAAAGAATACGAAGTAGCTCCAGTCGAAGTCCTAGCGATGGTTCTATATCCCCATAGTGCGAATTGCAGATAATAGGCCCAATCTTTATAATTCTCCAGTTTCTTGGCCAAAATCTTCTTCACGTTCTTGTTTGCAGCCTCTATAGCCCCAATAGCTTGCGGTCGATATGGAGAAGACTTATGATGTTCAATTTTGTATTCCTCTAATAAAGTATCTATCTCAACTCTAAAGTGAACACCATTATCAGAGATAATATGATGCCGCAACCCATATTTACAAATTATATTCTTCTTTATAAATCTTGCCATCTGTCTCGATCCAACCATGGTGAATGATTCCGCTTCGACCCACTTAGAAAAGTAATTGATTACTACCATAATATAACGATGCCCATTGCATGCTTTTGGCCCTACTTCCCTGGTGATATCAATTCCCTAAGCTATGAATGGCCACAGAGACGTCAACCCTTAAAGTTCCATAGAAGGCAAGTGGCTTACATCACCATATACTTGATAGTTATGGCATTTATTTACATATTTCACATAATTTGCTTCCAAGGTGAGCCAGAAAAAACCTTGATGAGTTATTTTCTTAGCTAAAACTGTCCTGTTCATGTGCGATCCGCACACACCTTCGTGAACTACTTCCATAATCTTTTGAGCCTCAGCCTTATCAACATATCTGAGGTGTACCCCTGTCAGCATTCTCTTATACAGCATCCCGTTATGGCTGATGAATTACCGAGATAGCATTCTCAGGGACATTCTCTCTTTTTTGTCAACATCATCAGGGAATCACCCTATCTCTAGATACTACTGTAAATCCAAAAACTAAGGTTTCTCTGTGGGGTCAATCGACATTATCCTGATCTCTTCATGACAAGGAGTTCAAGATTTCAACAGAATGAGAGGTTTGACTATTATTTGTTTCTCCCCTTCCCATACTGAAGCCATGGTTGCTAAGGCATTTACCATATGATTTTCTTCTTGTGGCAGATGTACAAGCTTGCACTAAGAGAAGGATAACAAAACAGTAATCGTATAATCCTAATATTATTTCAGCTTGTCTTCTTTGACATCCTATTGTTTAGAAATCTGCATTACCACTAACATCGAGTCCCAATACACCATGATCTCATTTGCCCCCATATTTCGGAGAGCTTCCAAACCATTAATGCAGGCCTCATACTCCGCTTGATTGTTAGTGACCTCAAATTCTAATCTTTTCGCCATTAGGATCATTTCTCCTTCTAGTGAGATTAGAATTACACCTATACCTGCTCCCTTACTATTGACGGCCCCATCAAAATACACCAAAAATTCTAACTCCCATTCCTACTGTTATCTACTGGATTTTGAGCCAAAAAATCTGTCATCGCCCTTCCTTTCACTATTTTCTTTGCTATATAATCTATGTCAAATTCTATGAGCAAAACTAACCATCTAGCCAATTTTCCTGTGAGTGACAGAGTTTGCTGGAGGTATTTGAGGGGACATTCTTTGAAACTGCTTGGACCCTGTAGGATTGGAAGTAATGTCGAAGCTTCTTAGTTACCCAAATCACCGTTAGACATATTTTCTCTACGAGACTGTAGTTGGACTTATATGGTAGAAGCTTCTTGCTCAGGTAATAGATCGCATGCTCAACCTTTCCATCACTTTCCTAAGCTAACATTGTGCCTATTGCTTCTCTTTTGATGGTGAGGTAGAGAATCAACATCTTACCCGGCCTCGGTGGCTGCAAAATTTGAGGATTCATCAAACATTTCTTGATAGCTTCAAAACCCTGCTGACAATTATCATCTCATAAAACTGGATGATTCTTCTTTAAAAGCTTGAAGATGGGTTTGCAGATAGTGGTCATCCTGGCTATGAATCTGCTGATATATTGAAGTCGTCTGATGAACCCTCGAACTTCTTTCTTGTTTCTTGGTGCAGGCATTTCTTGGATCACTCTAACCTTATCTAGATCTACTTCAATCCCTTTCTGACTGATAGTGTGCCCTAATTATTTCCTAGAGGTCACCATAAAAACACATTTCTTCGGGTTAAGCCTGAGGTTGTATTTTTTTGCTCTGGCCAGGAATTTATCGAGAGTCGTGAAGTGCCCTTCCCGGGTTAGAGATTTCACCATCATGTCATCGACATATACTTCAATTTCCTTGTGGACCATGTCATGAAGTAGAGTAGTAGCCATCCTCTGATAGGTAGCTCCTGCATTCTTCAATCCAAATGGTATGACCGAATAGCAATAGACGCCCCATTCAGTAGTGAACGAAGTCTTTAGCTTATCTATTACTGCCATCATGATCTGGTTATATCCAGAAAAACCATCCATGAAAGAATACATGGCGCTGGAAGCCGCGCTATCGACCAAGGTGTTAATATGCGGTAAGGAAAAATCATCCCTTGGGCTGTTCAGATCCCTATAGTCTACACATATTCTGACCTTTCCGTCTTTCTTTAGAACTAGGACAATGTTAGCCAACCACTGGGTATTATCGACCACCTCCAAAAATTTCACTTTTAGCTACTTTTCCACCTCTTCTTTGATTAGGAGAGCCCACTCCGGTCTTAATCTTCTTTTCTTTTGTTTTACTGGTGTAATGTGAGGATAAGTGGGTATTCTATGCTCCACAATCTCTCTTTCAATCTCGGGCATATCCTCATAACCCTAAGCGAATACTTTTTGTCTTTTTTTAATGTTTCTTTCATTTTTTCTCTCTCCTTAGGAGTTAAGTTAGAAGCAAGAAGTATATTTTTAGGTTCATTGCATGTGCCTAAATCAAATGATTCAGTTTGCATTGAATTAATGTCAAACATATGCATAAAATGATCATCACACACAGTATAACCGTTAGGAAGAACATCATACAAATAAGCAAAGTCATATTCTATTGCATTGATTTTAGAAAAGAAAATATTGTCGGGTTCAAATAGGTTATAATGAGAAATGTCAATGTCATCATAGAAAACATCTATGATGGAATCCAACACATAGGATTCAAAGTCACGTTCCTTTTCCTGGTCAGCAGTATCCCTCAATTCCACTGCATGGACATCCTCCTCGGGTTTCGGAGACCGCACCAATTCTTCTACCACTGGTTCCTCCATAACAACTTTAATAGTCCCATTGATCTGGTCAGTGAAGATTTCAAAACTGGGGACCAATTTCTCAGCAATCATTAACGGCTTAAGAGCTCCTTGTTACGGATAACTGTCACCTTCTACCTCAAAAGTCTCTTAGAGTCCCTTTTTCTTTTCCACCTTAGCTTTGGACTTCCCGGTCCCTTGATAGCCTAACCCATGCTTTAGTATGGGGACCTTTGGGTCAACAAAACTCGACGGACCCTGCTGATTCTTCCCCAATCCTAGTCCGGGCATAAAATTCATGCTCTTCATCATACCGATTATCTTCAGATTTAGTTCATCTTCGTAGATCATATAGATCTCAAAACCTGAATTGACTGGGATCTCATTAGGGGTCAACTTGAGAGCAATAACGATGGCTTCAGTCTCTGCTAAAATGGTTATAACCTTCCCTTCAAGTGGAAAATTAATTTTCTGGTGAACAGTCGAAGGGACTCCTCCTAGAGGGTGAAACCATGGCCTCCCTAAAAGAATAGCAAACGTGACAGGGATTTCAAGGACATGTAAATTGACCTAAGCTTCAATAGGTCATGTCTTGACAAGAGCTCTGAAGGTTCCCACTACAAGCCTTTCATATCGTCGTAGGCCTTAATGACCACCTGGGACGGCTGGAGATCAGCTTCAGTTAATCCCAGCTTTAACAGAATTTTTAAAAGACGCATATTGATGATGGACCCATTATCAATCATTACACAACAAGTTAATTTTCCTTTCACCTCCACCTTAATAAACAAGGTTTGTAGTGGTCCCTCCCCTCAAGAGGCAAATCCTCATCAGTAAATACTACTGCTCCAGGAGGACTTTCTATCAATAAACAAACCATCTATTCAGGAGTATGGTTTGATGGAATCTTTTTATCATCTAAAGCCAGCACTAGTGCCTCCCTATAGGCATTGAAATTCATGAGTAACTCCCAAACACTAGCGAGAGTTGTTTCATCTTTTATGGTTTCAGTGGCTTCTTCGACTCCCTTACCTTTCTTAGTTTCTTCATTTGAGTCCATTTTCTGTCCTTTAGACTTAACAGATTTCATTTCTCTTTTATTTTCTTTAAGTTTTTAAACTGGTGGGGTTGGTTTTCTTCCCTCATTCTTTCACAAATCAAGGGCTTCCCCCTCTTCATCATCAGAGCTCCATATGTCTAGGATGCTCACATTGAACTCAACAGGTTGTTTTCTTGGACTCATGCATTTTGGTTCGGGTTTTCATGATGTAGGTGTGGTATCAACAAAGGAGTTCAAAACTTGTTCCTTAGCAAAACTGATATTTGTCATGAGATGGATTAATTTGGTGGTGGTATGTTTCTGTAATTGGGTAGGGGCTTGTTTCTTGTGTTTGGTATTTTATTCTCATGATTGGTGATTTTGCTTAAGTCAATCAGATCTTGGTTTTCATGTTTCAAATGAGTACAGTCATTGATGTCATGTCTAATATTCTGATGGTACTTACAATTCAGCTTCAGGTCAGCATTGGGAAACGGTGGTCTTTGTGGGAGAGGTCTTAGAAAGTTGTTCTTGATTAGTTTTTCTAAGACTTTGAAAAGAGGTCTCCCCAGGTTGGAAAATCTTCTAGGTTGAACATCATTGATTTGCACATTGCTGCTCAAACCTATCCTACTACTAGATCCAATCCTTTCTGATCCAGTCCGTTATCTACTTGTAACGCCCACCTAATACATTACATTTATTTGCATAACATGCATAACATATAGACATGAGAAATACATGAGATATGTGTGGTATTAATTCTAATGTTAAATAGGAGAAGATTATAAATGTTTACAATTAAGTCCATAACA
>CATIWM010495527.1:0-12740 GCA_949671775.1 Mallotus repandus
GGGGTACCTAAATGCAAAACAAAAGCTATATACAATGCACAAACACAACCCAAAAATCAAAAACACAAAAAAATCACAAGTAAAAATATAAACATGAAATATTCAAAAGAAAAATAAAACAAAAATAAAAATAACCTAAAACTAAAAATTAAAAGAATTAGGGAAAAGATTTTACTCCCCTTGTTGAGGAGAGCCTAGAGGTTATGGGATACCATATATTGTGGCTATCATGAAATTATCAAGCAAGTTTCTTATATTTATGATATCCTTTTTAAGCTTTTCATGCTTTGTGTTGTGGTCTCGCTCAATTTATTCTAACTTGGCCATCACTAGTCTCCATCCATCTATATTGGGTTATTGTGGGGCATCTTTATCCATTGGTTCCTTTGGCACGTCGTCAGAAAGCTCTTTTGAAATAAGGGTGAAGTCCTCAGATGGCCCTTCATATCATCTTAATTTATAGCATGATCTCGATATTTGATGTCGGAGCTCCAAATCTTTGGTGATTACCTTTGCATGGGAAAAAAAGTCATGGTTAATTGAACCAACTAGAATCACAGTCATGCAAGTGGATGTAGGGTCAAAAGTAAAAAAATGTAATGTAAGTGTTGTGACTATATGACCCATGGAAATTCTAACTTTAGAATTTGTGCTCACATTCAAAACTTCTTGAAAAATGAAGTGTGTGGTGTTAATTTGGGTTTTATAATGCAAACCCACAAGAGAAGCAACTCTTATTTTGAAACTCTACTCGTTTCATTTTTACCAAAGATTGTGGAGCTCATGAAACGGTGTAAAATCAAATGGCAATGATCTTTAATCATGCCATTAGGGAGAGCTCCACTTCCCGGATAGTGTGTTGATCCAGAGAGGATGTTCCAAAACTTAGTGGGGTTAAAATTCCCTATTGTTAGTCCTTTCTTTGGAAAACCAAAAATTTCAAACATAATATCATCATTTATCTCATATGGTTTTCCAAAGAATCTAAAAGAAAGGGCATTTCCCCTAAACTCTGAGGGTTGACGAGTAGTGAAAAACTCAAGTGTGAGTTCTTTAAATGTGTCATGGTGCAAAGTGATGAACTTTCCCCATCTTAATTTCTATCATGCCCCATAAGCCCAACTGTTGTAACAAATCTTTATCCAAATATTTGCATGTAACAATTTTATGAGAGGCCAGAGAAACTTACCTTACACCCTCGCTATGATAATAAATAGGGAATGGAGCCTGATACTAACCAGAATAATAGATGTTCAACGAAGGTAGGCGAAGAAGTGATGGCGGCGGTGATCGAGAACGCTCCCTCTGAGGTTAGTCATCTTCTACCCTTAGCTTTTTCCCTTTTTGACTATGAGTTGCTCTAGCATGAGGAGGCATGGTGGCAATAGAGATCGATGGTGATTAGGGATCATAAAGAGAAAAAAAAGGGATGGAGGAATGAGTGATTAGGCAACTAGGGTTTTAGAGAAAGTGAGGAAGAGATAATGGTTAGTGGAGAGAAAATAGGGAATTTTTGAAAATGGGAAGTGGTGGATTTAATGCCGCCTCTTCAATTGGTGAAACTCTGCGATCGCGTAAGAGACACGATTGCAATAGATGAAATTTAGCTTTTAAAAATCTCGATCGTGTTTTGCTGCATGCTCACGAAAGAGGCTCTAGGAAGGATTGAGCATTATGCGATCGTAAAATTCACGCGCTCGTAACTAAACACTGAGATTGCCAGCTACAGCGATCGCAGATAAATTGTGATTGCAACCGATGGCCTTAGAAATTTGGAAATAGGGTAGATGCAATCTCAAATGAGAATGCAATCACAACATATGGTTTAGCTAAGAAAGGCTTCAAATTAGCAATCGCGTTCTTAGAACGCAATCACAAAAATTTCCTGCGAAATTGATCGAGCAATCGTCTGAATTGCAGTGGTCGTGAATTTTTCCCTTTGCCCAATAAAATGCCAAAAACCACACATGAGCTCAAACACTCTTTGCCTTATAAATATAAACCTAATAAACACTCAATAAAAATCAACTTCAAATACTAAATAAAAGATAAAATCATTAAACTACAAGATAAATAACAAACAAACAATAAATAAAAATGAGAATCAAAATTAAATTATAAGCATGCTAAATTTATAGTGTATAGCTTGACTTTTCAAGGATATTTTTAGTTAGCTAGGTGGAGAGGAAGTGCATCTTCATCCTTTAATGACATTCCATCTTGACATGGCTTGCATCTTTGGCCATTAACTTTAAATTGCTCTCTTCTTGCATTTTTCAATGTAAGAGCGCTATAATCAAATACATGTACAACCTTAAAGGGTCTACTCCATTTGGACTTGAGCTTTCTTACAAATAATTGCAATCTTAAGTTGAACAACATAACTAGGTCACCTTCTCCAAAATATTTAAGAACAATCTTTTTGTCATGCCAATGTTTAGTTCGTTCCTTATATAGCTTGGCATTTTTATAAGCTAAATGATGAAGTTCCTCAAGTTCATGGAGTTGTAAAATTCTTTTCTTCCCAGCTGCATTTGTATCAAAATTTAAAGCCTAGGTTGCCCAATATGCCCTATGCTCAGGCTCAACTACTAAATGGTATGTTTTACCATACACCAAACGATATGGAGTCATGCCTATTAGTGTTTTAAAAGATGTCTGGTAGGCTCATAGAGCATCATCAAGTTTTGCTAACCAATCTTTCCTCAAATTTCTTACTATTTTCTCCAAATTTTGCTTTAAAGCTCTATTAGTGATCTCAGTTTGGCCATTGGTCTGAGGATGGTATGGTGTTGCTATCCTATGGCAAACCCCAAACCTTTTCAAAAGCATCTCAAGTTATTTATTGCAGAAGTGTGATCCTCCATCACTAATCAAAGCTCTTAGAACACCAAACCCTACAAAGATTTTGTTTAAGAACTTAACAACTACTCTAGTGTCATTATTTGGTGTTGCTATAGCTTTTACCCACTTTGATATATAATCTACACCAACCAAAGTGTATTGGTTTCCATGAGAAGAGGGGAAAGGTCCTATGAAATCCACACCCCAAACATCAAAAAGCTCAACTTCTTGAAGGTTTGAAAGTGGCATTTCATCACACCTTATGATGTTCCCCATTCTTTGACATTTTTCACACTTTTGAACAAATTCCCTTACGTCTTGGAATAGCGAAGGACAAAATAATCCACTTTTAAGTACTCTTAATGTTGTTCTAGATGCTCCAAAGTGGCCACCATATGCAAAGCTATGACAGTGTAGTATGGAAGTGACTTCTAAACTAGGCACTCATCTCCTCATAAGGCCATCAACACATACTTTGTAGAGAATTGGATCATCCTACTAATAGTGCTTGACTTTAGAAAGGAACTTATTTTTCTGAGAATATGTCAACTCTTGTGGCATTACTTCACAAGCTAAATGATTTACAATGTTAGCATACCATGGAGGCTCTATATACTCAATAGCAAAAAGGAATTCATCAGGAAATTGATCATTAATTTCTCTCTTATTAGGTGGTAGTTTGTTATGTTACTCCAATCTCGACAAATGATCAGCTACAACATTCTCTCTTCCTTTCTTGTCTTTAATTTGGAGACCAAATTCCTGCAGCAACCCATTATATTAGTCTTGGTTTAGTAGCATCTTTTTTAGCAAATAGATATCTTAGTGTTGCATGGTCAGTGTAAACAATAATTACCCATTATATTAGTCTTGGTTTAGTAGCATCTTTTTTAGCAAATAGATATCTTAGTGTTGCATGGTCAATGTAAACAATAATTTCGATCCTAAAACATAAGTACAAAATTTTTCAATCATGAAAACCATATCCAATAACTCCTTTTCAGTAGTTATGTAATTCAAGTGCATGTCTAAAAGGGTCCGTCTAACATAATAGATAACATGGTGTTTGTTATATTTTCTTTGTCCCAAAACAGCTCCCATTTCAACATCGCTGGCATCATACATTAACTCGAAGGGGAGTGACCAATTAGGTGAAAAGATTATTGGTGCTGAAGTTAAAGCTTTCTTCAATCTGTTAAAAGTAATCACACAAGATTCTTCAAAGTTAAAAGGCACATCCTTAACCAATAAATGAGTTAAGGGCCTAGCAATTTGAAATAAATCTTTTATGAATCTTTGGTAAAATCTGGCATGTCCCAAGAATCCTCGGATTCCTTTGACTGAAGTTAGAGGAGGTATCTTTTCAATAATTTCAATTTTAGCTCTATCCACCTCTATACCAGCATGAGAAATCTTGTGACCCGAGCCAATACCCTTATCCATTATAAAGTGGCATTTCTCCTAATTTAAAACTAAGTTAGTATCCTCACACCTCTTTAGCACTTTATCAAGATTTGACATACATAAATGAAATGAATCTCCAAAAATAGAGAAACCATCCATGAAGACCTCCATTATGTTTTCTATCAACTTAGAAAAAATGGATGTCATACACCTTTGAAAAGTGGCTGGAGCGTCGCATAATCCAAATGGCATTCTTCTATATGCAAAGGTGTCACAGGGAAAAGTGAAGGTCGTTTTTTCTTGATCTTTAGGAGCAATACATATTTGGTTATAGTTGAAGTACCCATCTAGAAAGTAGTAGTATGCATGTCTAGCTATCCTTTCAAGCATTTGATCTATAAAAGGAAGAGGGAAATGATCCTTGCGTGTAGCATTGTTGAGTTTTCAATAGTCAATGCATACCCTCCAACCAATCACTAACCTTTTTGAGATCATCTCACCTTCCTCATTTCAACAACTGTCATCCCTCCTTTCTTCAAAGCATATTGAATTGGGCTAACCCATGCACTATCAGAGATAGGGTAAATTATTCCAACATCTAGCAATTTAACTATCTTCTTTTTAACTACTTCTTGTATATTTGAGTTAAGCCTCCTTTGCCTCTCTATTATAGCTTTGTATCCATCCTCCATTCCTATATGGTATATAATAAAAGAGGTACTAATTCCCTTGATGTCTGAGATTTGCCAACTCATTGCCTTCCATCTCTTCCTAACCACTTCACAAACTTGATCTTCTTGTGGCTTAGTAAGTTTATTAAGGATGATAATGGGAAGAGTGTTTCCTTTTCTAAGGCAAGTGTATCTCAAATGGCTTAGTAAAGGCTTGAGCTCAAGTTGAGGTGGTTTCTCTATAGATTGAGGTGTTATTGAATCACTTCGAATTAAGAGTTTAGGTTTAGAGATATGATCCCCTTCCTCTTCTTCAAAGTGTTCATCTTCAACATGTTTCTCTAGATTTATCTTTTCTTGTATTTTCGTTACACAATCATCAACCACCTCCACTCTCATACATAATTCCTCTTCACATAAGGTCTGCTGCATCAACTTAGACATAGTGAATTCTACATGCTCCTCTCCAACTCTCAATGTGATCTTCCCCTCTTGCACATCTATCAAAGCCCTTCCAGTATTGAGAAAGGGACTTCCTAAGATCAAGGGGCAATGCTTGTCTTGCTCATAATCTAAGATCACAAAGTCCAGTGGAAGTATGAATTTATCAACTTGAACAACCACATTTTTAACTACTCCATATGGCTTTTTAATTGAATGATCATCTAGTTGAAGAGTCATGTTGATGTTGATCACCTCTACAAAATTAAGCTCCCTGAAAAGAGAAAGAGGTAAAATATTAATGCTAGCTCCTAAATCACACAAGCATTTAGGAAATTCTTTAGAATTAAGAGTGCAAGGAATTTTAAAACTCCATGGATCTTTGAGCTTAACTAGAATTTTTCTCTCCGTTAGAGGTACCGTCTCATTATCATTCTATTTTTGCTTGTTGGTGATAATGTCATTGAGGAACTTTGCGTGCTTAGGCATCTCATTCAATGCTTCCGAGAGAGGTATCTTCAACTATAACTTCTTGAAGGTTTTTATGAATCTAGCAAACCTTTGTTCATCATCATTCATCTTCCTTTGTCTCAAAGGAAAGGGTAGCCTTGGAGCATTCTTTGATGTATCAACAATAGAGGGCTACTCCACTTGATTCTCCTTTGGCCTTGAAGTTCTCTACCACTTCTCAAGGTGATTGCCTTGACTTGGTCTTTCAGATTGATTTCTGTATTTCTTGGAAGATGGCCTTGGCTTCTAGTAGCAACTATATTTGCTAGTTAGCCAAGTTGAACATCTATGTTATGGATTGATGAAGATTGGTTCTTGAACATTTGATCATACTTCTCATTTTGGCAATTGATTTTAGAGTTGATAGCTTCCATGAATTTATCAAATTTTGACTCTATAGCAGCAAATCTCTCATTAATAGACTTGGCTTGGAATCCAGGTAGTGGTGCTGGTTTAGGATATTGAATTGAGATTCCTTAAGAGTTTTGGTTATTACTCCATGAGAAATTGAGGTGATTTCTCCAACCTTGGTTGTAGGTGTTTAAGTATGGGTTGTTGTTTTGTTACCTAGGTTAGAATTGGTTTAAGACATTACTGCAATTTTTAAAAGTTCCATCTCTATATACATTTCCACCTCTAAATCCACATTCTAAAGTTGAGTGGTCAAGCACATGACAATGTTCACAATACATGGTTATAGATAAGGTTGGGATAACATTACTTCTCATAGCTAAATCACTAATCTTCTTGTTTAGTGCAGCAAGTTGTGCTTGAAAGGAAGTAACATCGTCAACTCTAAGTTTTCTCCTTGTTTAAGAGCCCAATGTCTATCCAAAGGCCATAAGTAAATTTTGTTAGCCATCTCCTCCAAAAGTTTAAAAGCTCCTTCAATGGTTTTCCTCATTAAAGATCCCCTTGCAGTTGCATCAATTGTATCTCTTGTAGATCTCATCACACCATTATAAAAGGTTCGAATGAGAACATCTTTGGGAAGGCCATGGTGTGAACAACTTCTTTATAATTCCTTGAATCTCTCTTATGCATCATATAAAGAGTCATTCTTATATTGCTGGAATGTGGTGATGTCTTTGACAATCTTAGCCGTCTTTGCAGGAGGAAAGTATTTTGTAAGAAATCCTTTAGCAAGTAAGTCCCAAGTGGTAATTGATGCTGGAGGTTGAGAATTTAGCCACGCCTTGGCTCTATCTTTAAGAGTAAACAGGAAAAGCCTCAATCGAAATGCATAATTAGAGACTCCATTATACTTGAATGTGTCATATATCTCTAAGAAGTTGGCTATGTGCATATTCAGGTCCTCTGAAGGCAATTCATGGAACTGAACAATGGATTGGATCATCTGCAAGAGCGTTGGTTTGATCTCAAAGCTGTGTGCTTGGATATTAGGCCTTGTAATGCTCTATTTAGCTCCTTCTAAACCCAACATAGCAAACTCTAGTAAATTTCTTTATGCATCAGCTGGTTGTGCTCCGTGAACTGCCATATTACTTAATGTACTCTTTAATCTCCTTTAATTCTCTCTTTCAAGCTTTGACAAGTCTAGAATAACAAGTAAAGGTTCTTGCCTAGCACGATGAGTATTGTGCATACACAACACCGAAGTACCTAAAACAAAAATCACAAATCAAAAACAAAATGCTAAAATAACAAATACTCTAATCCAAAATAATAATGATCAAATATAGTGTTAGCTCCGTCAATCCCTGGCAACGGTGCTAAAAACTTAGTGCTAACCGTAAGTGCATGGGTCTAACAAGTAATATAGTAGTGAGTTGAGTATCGTCTCCATAGGGATGGGGGACTAAACACCTATTAATCTATATTGTATATGTTCAGAGCTATCGATGGTTGGTTGTTTAAAGCAAGTAAATAAACAAATTAACAATTAAACTAAAGAATGTAAATGAGGCTATTATTAAACAAAATAACAAGGAAACAAACAATATTGAAGGCGTGCTATTAGGAGAATTGGCATACCACATTTTTATTAAACTAAGTAACATATTAGTTTAAGTTCTAATGCACACCTCCAGTTTTCAAAAACTAAATTAATAATCTCTCTCGAGCAAAGTTAATATCACTAACAAGCATCAATTAAATCTCATTATACAACTTAATTCTCATCATCATCATACAATAAGATTAAATCTAACTTGGAAGGCATTCAACAAACTTATGGAGGATTATATCTATACAAGCTTTCTTAAGTCATTAAAAGATCTAACAAGTGTTTGTGGGTCTATTGAATCTACCATCTCTCAATGCATAGATTCAAAGAAGGATTGTATTTGGCAACAATATAGTACTCAACAAAGCTAAACAAACACAATATGCAAATTATAAATAAGAATTAATTTATTAAATGAACTTCATTCAAATGGGTTTCCAAAATCCCAACAACATAAAAGTACTTAGCCACTCATGGCTATTAAAACCAACATTCAATATTCAGTTACACATAAGAGACTAGAATAAGGATAAAAGTAAGAAATGTTATCCAAAGGAGCTTGAATCTTCAAAATGGGTCTCTCTCCTTTAGCTTCTTTTTCTTCCCTTTTTCCTTCTTCTTCTTTTCTCTCCTCTTATGCATTGTTCCTTGTGAGTGATGGGTGATGATTGTGAGAGAATGTGAGAGCATGTATATAGAATGTGTCCTCCTCCCCAAGTAATTCGTGGCTTTTATCCCTTTTAGCCCTTCTAGAACATGTCCTTTTACCTCCCCTTAGATATTTCTAAAATTCAGTACACCTCAGCATGTTTTGTGTTGGAAACGATGAAGCCACGGTCGTGGAAGATCCGTGCTCAAGTATAAAGGGCTCTGGGTAAAGGTTATGATCGCAAGAAAGTCGTGCTCGTATTCGAAGCATCCTGATGAAAGGGTCACGTCCACGCATTAGTCGCGCTCGTGACAGAAAAGGTTGGCTAAAGGAATCCACGCTCCTGTAAAGTCTGCGCTCATGTAAGGCTCAATATCACTCAGGGACTGGCATTTTGGCATATCTGCAATCCCGTATCCAGCCGCGATCGTAACTGAAGCCTGCTCCACTGCACTCTGCTTCTTTTATTCTCTCTTTGGCTCCTAACTTCACCAAATCACCTCTTTTCCTCTTCCCCTTACAAAATCAAATAAAATATAAACATATATGTTTCTATATAATTTTCTATACTAAATGCTATTCAAAATATACAAATGCATGCAAATTAGACGCCTAAAACTATGTATAATTTGACACCAATACTATTTAAATCAAACTAGATTAGTCAAAAGTCTAATATCGATAGTTCAAATTGAAAAATTATGAATAAAAGAACTTACTATTCAAAAAGAAAGAATTTTTATTTTTGCACATTTACAATAAATTAGACAATAAAAAGTATGCAGATGATAAAAGAAAAAAAAAGAGTAACTAAGTTTGCAAATGGACAAGATAATTAAAAAAACTTACTTTGTGGCTACATAATTAAGCAAAAAAGCAAGTTGAAGATAGAGCCAAGATTGAATAAATTAAAACTTGGTCTATTGAGTCATACCCAAATTGACTTAGCTAAATGATTCCAACAAAGCCATAAGTATGCTATACAGTTGCCAAATGTTTAAACAAACATGATAGAGGCACTAACCATTAGATGCCCTGTTGGAAACAATTGCAATGCCTAGGACAACCTTATGTTAAATACTTAATTGTAGCATTTAGCTTAAAGAACCATCCATTAAATCAATATGCATGTGCCTATTGATGCTTTTGTTATTAAGTCCTAAAATATGAAAAGTGGTAAAACCTTCAAGCTGCATCAATAGTTTTGGTACATTAGTTTAATCTAATACAATTTATGTGCAATTCATCATGTGGCCTATTGTTTGGCTCAAGAAAATAACCTCAGTGAGCCCCATTTTTATCTTTTTAAGTTGTAAAACATAATCTAAAATCCATGAAACAGGAAAACTTGGCTCATTAAAACTCAAAAGCAAATGTTAGAAGGCTACATGTCATAGAAAGATAATTTACTGAAGCCAATAGTCTTTAATCTCATAACAAAACATAGCTCAAAAAGACAGAAAAAAAAATTCAAAAATTCATCAGTCTCTGTTAAAAAATAATTCTGATGTCACGACATCTAATGTAAGCAATCTATTCTATTCCAACTATCGAAAACATGAATTCCCATAAAGAATTAACAACATGCAGAAGTGTGTTCAATATACTCATGACTCAGCTTACCTAAGCCCAAAGGGATTCAATAGATTAGATGAAACTGATATTATAAATTTATGAAAACATAGCTAATTTATTGTGGTTCACATATAAGCATCCCGCTTATATATGAAAATCAAACAATTAATTCTCATCTCGAGCAAGAACACCAAAATTATGAATCATGAGAAACCAAATTTAATGGCACCTGTTTTGATGTTAATGGCACCTGTTTTTTGGACATTTTTATAAAAAAAAAAACCCTTAATTGTTTGTGGCCCACTCTATACTTCATCAATTAAATTCTACATATATTCTTTAACATGAGATTTTTACCTTCGTGTATAAACACCTAATGGTAAGATGTGTGACACAAATATGAACACTATGCATAAATTGAAGAGAACATAAAGGGAAGGAAAGGGAATAGCAGAAGAATTAGATTTTGTATTATTTGGCTATTAAAAATTAATGCAAGAGAAAGGAAATTGATTGAAAATTATTTCCTCTCATTCTCCTTGCAAAAGATGAAATTGATTACACCACAAATTTGGGTGTAAAATATTTCAACTACAAACATTTTACCATTTTTAAACATTTTACCATTTATAATTTAAAGTTTTATTTCAGTTTTAAATATTTTTCCTTCTTTTCTTTTATTAATTAATTTTAATTTACCAACCATAACAAAATCTATAATTTTTTTTTTTTAAATCTATAAGTTTTATTTACTCTCCTTCTCTTCCCTTCCCTTCCCTTCAATTTCCTTTAAAAAAACCTTCGCTTCTCTTTTCTCTGTAGTTATAATGCATAGTATAAGTGTTTTACACTTAGCCAATAAAAGTATGAGATATATCTGCATATATATATACACGCACACGTATCATCAATTTTTTAAATAAATAACTTAAGTATTATTTAATTTTTCTCTATTACACTTTTTTTTGTTTTATAATTTTTAGACTTTTGCATTTTAAAAGAAAATTTTGCATCATTTAAATTAATCTATGTTATAAGAATAAAAAGTTGAATAAAATATAAATTCATACACCAATAAATGCCCGATTCAATTGTTACAATTTTATACAGTAATTATTAATTAAATTTTAAATTCAAGTCCTCCTTTTTCCCATTTCAATATAATTAAAAAATATTAATTTTTAATTATCAATATTTCAATAATCCAAACTCACCCGGAGTGGAGTGCACCGTTAAGATTTGACTTGAGAGGTTGATATTAGGACCAAGATTAGGATTTTTTTTTTTCATAGATCAAGTGGTTAATTTTAAACGCCATAAAAGAAGGAGATTGGGGGATGAATGTTTGATTCCTAGTCCCCTCAACTAGATGTCTACATCTTTTGTCACTTAAACTAACATAAAAAGTACAACATATATAAAATTATGCTAAAAAACTCATGAATAAATTTGAATATAAACATTAATACTAAATATATATAATACATATTTTTATTTATAATGAATATAAAAATTTATTGAAATATATTATTAAAATAAACTTTTAATAATATATTATTAAAATGTTATAAATCTTATGAGAAATAATTTAATTTCAAAGTATAAACAAAATATATTATTAGAATAAACTTATAATATTATTTTATATTTAGTTTTTGTATATTTTTTTTAAAATTTTTTCATTCACAAATTTATATATTTAAATTTAATTTAACTCATATAATATCAAAATAAATAAATAATTAATTTTAGATAATTTTACACATATAATTAAAATACAAAACTCACTTCATAATAATAAATTAAAATTAAAATAAATACAAAAAAGTTTTAAAAAATTATTTTCTGTTATATTATCTCTTTTAATTGAAAACTATATTTTAGTTCATATAAAACATTAATTTACAAAACATTATTAATTTATTTTAGTTCATTTCCTCAAAAAATTTAATGTAGTTCATATTTTAGTTACATTATTTTTGTTCTTTTAATCCTTATCAACATTAATTCATAAAAGTACAATAATTATATGTATTGTGGAAATCAAATAGATTTAAAATAAAAAATTTAAAAATTGAATAGAAAATTTTATATTTTTCTATTATGACAGTGTATGAGCTAAAATAATTTTTTTTAAATAAATAAAAATCTAAAAATAAAATAGATTGAAAATGAGGACGTAAAGTTATAATTAAAAATTTTTAAAGTTATGAATTATCAAAAATTAATCATCTAGAATTTGTGAGTGGTAGTTGATATTATTAATAAAAAATTAATATATTTCAGTTCATTCGTTGCGGGGTCTATAAATCATATAAATATGCTATGGTCTATATTGGTGTCTCAACGTACTTTGATATTATTTAAAAGAGTTAACCAAAAATAAAAAACGAAAGAAAGAAAGAAAGAAAGAAAGAAAAAGAAAACTCAGAAAGAAAGTGTAGAGAAAAACTAATAATGGAGTGCAACAATGTCGTTATTCCGAAGATAGCATTTGGTTCAGGTGAACAGACCATTCCAGCAATAGGTTTTGGAACAGCTGAATTCCCTTTTGCAGCCTCAGAAGATGCGATCACTCAATCAGTAGTTGAAGCAATTAAGGTTGGTTATCGACATTTCGATACTGCTTCTGTTTACCAATCTGAAGAGTATCTTGGAGAAGCAATATCAATTTCTCTTA
>CATIWM010495546.1:0-16198 GCA_949671775.1 Mallotus repandus
TAACTTTGTTTGCCTATCCATCTCATTATCTACTCGGTTAATATAATATTTACATCAATTCCCTGTGGATCGACACCCTACTTGCTCTATACTAAGTCCTTAGAGACTAGGGTTATATAAATACAATTCTACCCGCTTCAAATATCTATACAAATTTTAAATCATTTAGTGTCTATGGTTTAATGCCATTTTTAAATGGGTCAGTGTTTATAGAATGAATGTTAAAAGTGCTTATGCAAGGTTCAATGAAATGCACATCACCATCAGGATACACATCAAACAAGTAGGCAAAATTTGAGTTCATTACATTGACTTTACTGGTATGTACATCATCTGATTCAAACAAACTAGTAGTACAAACATCATTGGAAATAGAAACATTATCAAAAAGTAAATCATCTATACTATACTTAACCAATGCAGCAATATGTACACAACTAGCAGTTTTAACTTCTAACTTTATGCCTTTTACTCCTTTTTTTTACTCTTTTTTTAATTTTTCCAATCTGGGTTGATTTCAAACCTTTCAATCGATTTTTTTTTGGATATTTACTGGATTTTTGGACAATTAGGTTCGGTTCGAGGTTTCTATTGGGTATTTTTTATGGGTATTTTTTCTGGTTTATTTTTGGTATCTTTTTGTATTTTCTCAATCTAAGCACGCCTGAGAAAACTCCTGAAGGAGTTTTCCCTTCTCTGATTGACAGGAATCCCTCATCATCAGATTTTTGGGGGATCGTCAAAATTTAAGTATCAACAGTTGCCCCTGCTTCACATGCGTTGATCAAGATGCCACATTTTCGATGCGTGGGAATCAAAGTTTGAAAACCATGAGATGAGATGTAAAAACCTTTGATTTTTGGGGCAACCCCCTACTCCACATGCGTCGACCAAGCTGCCACATTGTCAATGTGTAGGAAGCAAAGTTTGAAAACCATGTGAGATGTAAGAACCTTTGATTTAGGGGTGACCCCCTACTTCACATGCATCGACCAAGCTGCCACCTTGTCGATGCATGGGAAGCAAAGTTTGAAAACCATGTGAGATGTAAGAACCTTTTCATAAGGGTGCTTTGTGACATTTTCTAAGTCACAAAGCGGGGGTGCACTATATAGCCTCAATGCACTATATAGCCTCAACATGCCTCAAATGCTAGTTTCGAAGAAACCCAAGTGTTGTGTGAGATTTTTTCATAAACTTAGCCTAAATAAGGCTAAAAGGTGGGCCTAAATAAAGCTAAGAGTGTGTGCACGTGCTTTTTTTTTTTCAAAAAATGGGCCCAAATAAGGCTAAAAAGTGTGTTGTTGTGCTATGCAATTTTTTTTTATAAAAAAAGTAAGCCCAAATAAGGCTATAACAGTGTAGTGCATATAAAATCATGATGATGTAATACGACTCTGTTTTTGAAATCATGATGTGTAGATTTTTTTGTGCTTTGGAGGTTTACCCATATCAGGGAGAGTGCGTGTCAAGGACTTTGGGTGACCTTGGCTGTGGCAACCTTATCTTTCCGCAGCTTCTGTCATTTCTTCAAGATTTGAGCAACAACTGTTTACCAGGGGTGTTTTTATTACCAAGTGGAAAGCAAGCATCCCAAATGACGGGATAAGGATTCCTCAAAATGAGATCACTAGGCATTGTAACGAATAAGATAACTATTGTTACCGAAACATTCCTATATGAATGTTTGATCATACATTTTATTTATTTTTTCCTCTTTTTTCCTCTTTTTTTGCAGGGTTTTTTCTCCTTTCAAGCATTCCCTGCCTTCTGTCACTCAGCGTGAATGTTGTCAAAGAGTTCTTTGAATACTCTTACTCAATTTTGAGTATTGGAGTAGTTGCCCTTCTACATTGGTTTTCCCCTCTTTAGGTATTCCCCGCCTTTTCTATATTATTTAACGTGAATTTCACCAAGGGATCCTTTTGGATACTCTTACTCAATTTTGAGCATTGGAGTAGGTTGGGTATGACCTTGCATTCATGCTGGTTAGAGGTTTACTATGGTAATCACAAGCTACTCGAGTGTTACAATTCTTTGTAATTCCCTTTTTGATGAACTCTCTTCCCTTCATGAGGTTATCAAGCATTAGGTTGATTAAAGTTTAGGAATCTCGGCTCAGAGTTGTTGATCAAAGTTGGGAAATTCTAAAAGCTTCGTTAAGATGAGGCGACAATTGCTAATGTCAACTGGTCAGTCTTTGCTACATGCCCCCCTCAGTGCGGATTTACTTTCAAGGGCATGAAAATATTTTTAGAATGAAAACATTAATATGGGTGCATGGATGTATGAATGCACGTGCATATTTTCTTTAGAACAAGGTGAGATAGAGTATTTCGCTAAGTATATATGATGTTATTTCTTACATGTGTTATGCCTTTCCATTTTACTTTTGGAGCTTTTGTTAGCATCCTTTCCTTTTAAGAGAGTTCTCTTGCTTCTTCAGTGATTGGCAATTACAAGTGCCAAAAATTCCTTGTTATTGCTCGCCTAGATTTTTGCTTCATTATTCTTTGCGATCATACTCTTATTTTGTTGTATTTCCCCTGCAAAGTAAATAATAAAATAATCCTAATCAGAATTGGTCCTATTTTAGGGAATTATTCTTAGTTAGGATATGTTCTGACTTCCCTTTTGGTGGCTTGGAATGTGCTGGGAGGATCATGTGCATGTGACCGTGATTGGCGATGGTCATGGAGTTGTCTTGCACCTGTCTTTTAAGGAGATGATTGTTACACTTTTTAATTTTGTTGTCGTGAATAATTTTACCATTTGTGAGTGTGAAGGTGCCTTTTTATGAGCTTTTAAACTCATAAGGACTGGCATCAACTTGATTGGTATTATCAGTGCTTGCTCAGACGTTGCCCCTTGGGGACCTTTCAAGTGAGTTGATGGCGCCTTTTGCAGTCCTTGTCTCAATACATGTTCCTTGGGATGTTATTTGACATCTTCATTTGTGTGCTTTTGATTTCCTCAACCATCTTATCAAATACCAAGGTGAGATTGGGACATTTTGGGATTTTGGATTGGTTATTAGGATAGGATGAAGAGCAAGTGTTTTGAGTGAAGGTATGGGAATGGTTTAATGGATGAATGAAAAGAATCTTTGGGTTCAAATCTTGTGCTGAATGGGTGGTTTGTTTACCCGTGCATGTGCTTGGGTAATGGAAGGCAATTTTTTAGTTGGTTTTTGGTAAGGTGCTTTTGTGGTTATTAGGTTATCATGGTGGTCTATTGGGTAGGATCTATGTATTTTAGGCCCATTTAGTTTTTGATTTTGGGTTTATAGGTTTCACATTTTGCATAAAAAGCGTGTTGAGACAATTACTGAAGCTAGTGTTTCCAAGTTGAGGGATTCTCTTGCAATGGATCATAGATGCATTTTGAGGAAGTCAAAAGCTTTGACGGAATGTCTTGCTTCAAGATTCTTCAATATATTTGACTTGACTGTAGTTTTTTACAAATTGCTATTCCATTCTAAAGTCTCTAAAAGCACTTTTTGGTTCCTTCTTCAGGTCATGGAAATGCATGTAATGTCAATCGCACCTTATTATTATGTTTTTGTATGCAAATGCCAATATGCATAAGATGTCATTGATGGAGAAAGGGAAATTATTTAGTTTTTCTTGGGTATATTTATAGATGCATGTATACATGTGATGCAGATGGCTATGCCATATGGTAAGATTTATGTGCAAGTTTGTGATTGTAAGGAATGTTGGTGATCTTGGAATATGGTGATGAGTTTCACCTACTTTTGCGTGGTGATGTATGAAATGCCAACACAAGCATTGTATGAAGAAAGGGGTAAGCTATCCTTTTGGTGGTATTTGAGATAATGCATGTATGAAAGTGATCATGCGACCAAAATGAGAAAGAAGATGTGTGAATGTATGTATATGTAGGTGCGTGCACAAGTACTATGTGCACATGGATGAAATATTAATGGTCCTTGTTATTTATTAAAGATGAAGATCATTTTATTTTAAATGGTGCAGTTGCATATGTTGAATATGAATGAATCGATTGCATGATAGAGGGAGAGATGTCATGTTTATGCATACATGCAAAGTACTAACTATTCTATATGAGCAAATGCATATATGAATAGTGATTGTGCTGCAAGATGAAGGGAAAGGTAGCTTAGTCCTTTAATGTGCATATGTGAATTCATGTAACACAAAAGATCATTAAAATACCAAGAAGGAAATGGATTGTATGTACATTTATCTATGCAGTGCTAATAGTTATGCTCCAGGATGAAATTACTCACTTGCATGCAGTGTGAATGGTTATGTCTTATGAGAATGTGATGCCAGCTTGCTTCGTTAAGTAGGTGTATGGTGTGTGTGTGTATAAAATGAGGATGTTCATGTTGTGGATGAAGCATTTATGCATGAGCGAATGCTCATGAAGCATTGGTTACTATATCACCTAAGGAGTATGTCAATGTGTATGGTCATGAAATGCTAGTCTTATGCCTATGAAGAAAAAGTTACATCATGTATGCAAGTGTGCATGTGCATGTAATGTTGTTATTGATGGTGATGTAAAAGACAATTATTTATTTTTCTTATGTATATGGACAAATGTATGCATATGATGCCAATGATTATGGTGCATGCTAAAAGAAATATAATTATTCAAAAATGATGAAATATGGCCTCGCTTATCATCATACATATGCATGCAAATAAATGACTATGCTTTATGAAGACAAGATGATTGTCCATTTTCTTGAACTTACATATGGATGCATTCAATGATCATGATGCAAGATAATGGTAGGACCTCATATATGGATGCATTCAATGAGCATGTATGCATGGAATGGTGATGGTATTTCTATGTGAAGAAGAATAGCATTTACTTATGCTTTTGAGGTATGAATCATGAGATGCATGTTCACATGTAATGCAAATGAGTACATTGTGTGATGAGGGCTAGGGTTAGGTTTTAAATGATCTTTGGTCACTTTTTCTTCTGGGCTAAGGCAAAAGGAGATTATTTGAAAGATTAGGTTGAAGTCCCTTTAGGGAGAGTCAGCTTGTTAGCAAGTCATGACTTAAATATATTGGGACCGGCGCTGATGGGTGAAGGAACAATGCATTTGAGGGTGAAACTACAGATCTTAATGAAAGTTAAACCCACACGTGTGGATGGACAAAGTGTATGGATTGTTAGGACCCACATGTTTCCATCATTTTTACAAGCTTTTGTTAAAGTTTTTGCATTATTTTTTGGTCATTTTTCAAATTCTTTAGGTTCCAGGGTCTTTTGGGCCTAATTAAACCTAATTAAACCCTATTTAATTAAAAAGTGAATGTAGTTATTTAACCTAAAACCCTAAAATTATGAGCTTAAATCCAAAATAAAACATAATAATAATCATAAAACTTAATAAACAAAACTAAATAAAAATATAACCCATAATAATAAGCAAAATCAAATAAACATATAAATCATAAAAATAATAAACAAAACAAAATAAATAAATCATAAAAATAATATACAAAACAATTAAAACATGCATTCAATGATATCTAACCCTAATTTAATTACATGCAACCTAGATTAACTAAAGCCACAATTAATTTTAATTAAGGTTTTATCAAATAAACCTATTTTACTAACCAAATTAACAAAAATAATAAACAAACTAAGACTTTACTATGATCCCACTAATGGGGTTATTACAATCATACATAAAAATTATTAAACAAACAGAACAAACAATAAAAGAACCATAAATAAATCAATCAATAAATTAGAAAACAAACTAGGTTGTATCCATGACTTTTCATGGATCTTCATGGATTCTCAATCACTCCACATGTTTATATTGCTCCCATCATAGCCATCACCATAAAAACACAGAAAATAATAAATAAAATGAGTAGAATATTAATAATGAAATAAAAAAATAAATCAAAGAAAATAAAAAAAATTAAAGAAAATAAGAAGATGATAATGAATGAGTTTGTGGATGCAGTATTGATTGCTCCTCAGAGTCTTGTTTAATTCACTGTATTGGAATAGATCTGCAGAATTGATCTTTTGTATCTACGGCTTAACTGCACCTTTGAGAACTTAAAGAAAACTTAAAAGAAGAAGATTTTTTTAAAAGCTTTTCCCTTATGATTTTTCCCCAGGAAGAAGAAGAAGACCAACTCCCTCCACCCCCCCCCCCCCCCTTTCTTTTTATGAATAAAACTCGTAGGTTTATATAAATAGGAAATGTAACCTCATGTGGTTAGGAGATTCAATTTAAAACAAAAATCTTTTCCTTATCTAATAAACAATATTTATTAAAATAAAATTCTATTTTTTAAATCCATTTTATCTATTTTTTAACCAATGAAAAACAAGAAAACACTTTTTTTTTAAAATTGAAAAATAGGAATAGAGCCGGTCAGACCTGTGCAATTCCAACTGGAATTGTGTATTTTTGGTCAAAAATACATAATTCCGATCGGAATTATGCATTTCCAATCGGAAATATACAATTTCGATCAAATTTGTATATTTCTAACTAAAAATGTGTAATTCCGATTGGAATTACATAACTTCGATTGGTGACCTTTTTTTACTTTTAATTACAAAAGACCCTTAAAAGAATCAAAACTTTGCAATTAGGCACCTAAAAAAACATTACACTTAAGTCCTTAAAAAATGCAGTTAAGCCTTGAGATTGAAAAATCAATATCTAAAGACCTATTTTTAACAAATTCTCATCATTGGATCATCTGTCACATCCACACTCAAGTCATCCCAAAATTGGGTGTTAACTGTGACACATACCTAGATTTATTTACTCTAAGAATCAAGTATGATTCTAATCTATACTGGCTATCTTTAAAATTGAATCCATATCCCTTCAGTCCAATGGAAGGTTTCAAAAGCGAACTTAAAAAGGATAGTGATTAAGTGTAACCTTAGATGATTGCTCTTCTCCTATAAAATCACCCAAAATAATTAGCTAACCGATGCAGTGCCATAGGCTCTCCTTTAAAACCTTAGAGCTTTTCAATAATTAACAGAAACTCACAAACAAAGAGATTAGATCTAACTCCTTACAAATTAAAACCTTTGAATAATTTTCATGATCCTTGTAATGCACCACGCCAAACCACATAACATTTATGCCTATTAGGGTCAGCATTATCATAATTGCTTTCCTACAAATCCATTACCCTTTTTAGTGTAAAACTTTTCAAGTAGCCATTTAATTCCTAAGCCATAACTTTGTATCACCATAAAAGAAAATCTATTATCAAAACAAAGACCCAAAAATAAGAAAACTAAACCTTCACTGAAAAAACCCAAGCCCTAGTTTTTAAAATCTAAAGCATTGTAGAGAGAGACCTCCACTCAAGAAATATTGGAAAGTTACTCACACATAAAACATATTATTCTTGTTAGGTAGAATAAATTTGATTATTGTAAGTATATAATGATAAGGGATGATATCTTCTATTTTTAAAATTGATTAGTTAATTCTCTTAATTTATTAAAAAGTCGAACACTTCATATAGTTAAATTTATTATGAAAATTTTATGGAAGCTAAATTTTATTTCTTTCACATTTCATTTTGTATATTCATTTTTTGTAAACAAATTCTTGTTGAGTTTACACCTACCTTTTTATGAGAATTGGATGTTACCTATAGCTTGTATTAGTTGGTTGATGAAAAGGTTATCCCATATTCTTTGTGGGAAAGAGTTTAGTGTGTAGGGTACACTACAATAATTGGTTTAGAGAAATATGGAGGGAAACCAAATTTATTTCAAATTTGGTGGCAAAAGCACATTGAACTATAAATATATAAATATACAAATATATATACATATTTATAGTCTAATGATGACACTTGCGCGCACTTGGCACAAGCACAAAAAGAATATAAGTGCCCTGCAATTAATTATTATTATTATTATTATTTTAAACAGTTGCAACCTTTTAAAAGGTCGTTTATTATTTGTAAACTATTGTTATATATAGGACAGTTTTGGTGAAAATTAATGTATCTTTTTCTCCCCTATTTTCTCTGTATTTCTTCCAACCAAAAACAAGAATTTCTTTATGAATTTACATAATTTGCTATCTGTGAATTCACGGCTTTATTGTATCCTGAATGTATATTGCCTTAACCTTGTAGCAAATTTAGTGTGGACAATTAATACCTTAAAGATAGTGATCTCACGCCTCAAAAGCCTTTCTAAATACTCATTGTTCTAATATTGGACGTGTGATTAGTTGACGTGATTCTTTCTTTTACTCATTCTTATGGTTAATAAGTGGACAGTAAGGATCAACCAACTTGGAGTTGGTGTTGAGCCCTTATAAAAATACTTTGATTATAGAGGTTGTGTATTAATCTTGAAAGCACTTATGGAAAGGTTTAAGTGTGAACCTTGAAAATACTTATGGAAAGGTTTAATTGTGAACCTCGAAAACACTTGGTAAAAGGTTTGTGTTGAGTCTTTTAAAAAATACATTAATTATAAAGTTGGTGTTGAACCTTTTCTTAGCAATAAGATTGGTGGGAGTTTAAAATTTTAACTTGGGGAGAAGTTAGATAGTAGAGGCAAGATTGGTTGAGAATCTAAACATCTATAAATTATTTGTTTTCTTTGTTGTTTTCCTTATTCTTAATTCGTGCTCCTTGGGTTCTTTGCCTAATCATCTTAAAATTTCCTCCTGGTTTTCAATATTTACCTTAATCATTCAAAAGCTCTACTCATCCATCTCCTGGGCTTTTCCTCTTCTATATAAGAAACTAAGTTGAGCCTATTCAATTGACCAATATTTAACATATCGAAATTAATGTTTAATTAATTTAATTTCAATTGATAAGTTACTAAAATTTTCCAACTTTTATATAATAAATAATGATTTGTTTTTGTAAAATTTGTGTGCATATATAGGGACACACAAATTTATAAAGATATATTCATTTGTTTATTATATAAAAGTAAGATAATTTAGTAATTTATCAATTGAAAATAAATAAATTATAATTATAATTATAATCTATATATTAATTGTTGAGCTCTAAAGTCATTAAATTCAAAATTTAACAAATATTTCTCTTCACTATTCAACATTCACCCCTAAATATTTATGTGTTAAGTTATTAAAATTCACAATATTTTCTATAAAAAATATGAAATTTTTTATTTAAAATACACATATTCTATTTTATGTAAAAGCACTGTAATTTTATTAAATTTAAAACATTACTCTATATTTTCATAAAAAAAATTATGTCTCTTATTCTAACTAAAACATTTTTTTTAATTATTTTCTATTTTTCTTTTATTTAATTTATTCAACTTATGTCATTACAATACATATTAAAATATACATATATGTACTCTTAATAAAAAATAATAAAATAAAATTATTGTAATAACTTTTTAAGTTCAAATTTTTATATTTAATTAAATTATTGTCAATTTATTAAAATTATTTAATTAATTATTTTGAAATATGTATATTATTTACAGTCTGCGGAAAGTGTGGATTCACGATATATTATTTACAGTCTGCGCAGAGTGTGGATTCACGAATAATTTAATTAAATTGTATTTTCCATTTTGATTAGATTATATTTTATTTTACATAATATAAATTAACTAAATATTAAATTATTTAAAATTAAATTTATATATAAATTAATTTAAATTGTAATTCTTATTTTGATTAGATTAACTTTTATTTTATATAACACAAACAAACTAACTAGTATATTTACTTCTAATTTATATGTTCTATAATTATTTAAATAAAAACGTTATTGAAATTGCAATAAATTAAGTTTGTACTATTTAATTGTTATAAAAAAAATAACATTTTTATCATTTTTAATAATAATAATAATAATAATAATAAAATAGCAACTTATGTATTTAGTTATTTTATATACCATCACAAGTCTAAACAATTTTATGTTCTTAACTATAAAAAACATTAAATAAATATTGTATAATTATTTAAATAAAAATTTTGTAAAAAATGTAATAAAAGTTTGTTTTTCTTTTATTTTGATAAAAATGGAAGAGAAATAGCATCAGATGGAACACAACGACATCCTAGCCAGGCTAGCACCCTACTGGATCTGCTTCATGTGCTAATCTCTACTCAAATAATATTAAAATAAAAGAATAAACAAAGAGTTTGTACAACCATTAAAAGGCAATAAACAGAAAAACTGAAAGCTAAAGAACTAGCTAAACCGATAAGAATTGATGCCTATAACATCATTAAATATCAAATGAAAAATTCTTTAAGGTAAGTAGGCAATCATGTAATACCAATTAAACACAAACCCATAGTAGAAAGCTTGTCAACCACTTTGTTTCCCATATGGCTAACATGGACTTGCCTCTTGTCAAGTAAAGCAAGACATTCTTCCCAAGCAAAGCGAACTGACCAATGCATAGCCGCAGAGTGATATCGTAGAAGATTAACAACTAGCAATAAATCACTTTCGATCCAGATGGGAAGAATCTTCATGGAAGAAATCTTGATCACAACAATTGTAACACCTAACAACTCTACCTTAAATGCGAAATGAATACCAAGGGGAGCAGCAAAAGAAAATAAAGCACATCCAAGGTGATTGCGAATAATGCCACCTACTGCTAAGAGTCCGGGAGCACCACAAGCAGTGCCATCAGAGTTAATTTTGAGCCAGTCAGCAGGAGGGCGAAGCCATCGAACCTAAAACATTACCGGAGCAGGTTTAGGAATTGCTGCAATCCGAAAATGAGAAAGCACCAACAAATCTGAAATGTTGTTAGACATATGACTAGTGCGAAAAATTTCCACTTCCTTAACTGATTTACAACTAAATGTGATAACAGTAGAAATTGGTCGATAATCGTCATGAAATATGATACGATTATGTGAGTGCTAAATTCCCCAAAAAGAAGCTAACAATCATGCACGCTAAAGGATTTAAAGCTGAAGATTAAGGTGGAACCTCCAAGCTGAAGCAAAAAGATTATGAAATCCATGATTAATGTCAATTTGAACATTAAACAAGCTACATAACGTAGACCAAACTGTTACTACAAATTGGCAATGAGAGAAAACATGATTAAGAGAGGCAACGTGGTGAGCATAAAAACAACAACGAGATGCAAATTGAAATCCTTTTTGGTGAAGAACCTCATTAGGTGACAACTTATTATATAGAGCTCTCTAAACAAGAAAAGAACGTGTAGGAGGTAAATAATGCCTCCACAGCTCTTTGCCCCAAGCCACTCTATTAGAAGAAGCGCGATAAATGTTATAAGCATCCTTGCATGACAAAAGACCATTTAAAGAGCCTCTGTAAACAAAATAATCACATGAAGCATGAGAAGGCTTAATATGCAAGATATCATCACAAATATTGGGAAACATCTAACGAAAATTCTAAGTTAAATTCTAGATCCCATCAACCCAAATATCTTTCACCTGAGAATGAAGCTTAGCACGCTGAACAGAAGAGAGACCAATTCTATTCGAAATACTATAGCCCAACCAATTATCATTCCAAAAGTGCAAATTAGAAGATGAACCAATTAGCCATTAGCAATGATAATTAACATCAAAGAAATTGCTTCAAGTTGATGACCAAATCGAAGAATAAATATAAGAGGAATGAGCCATATTTATAACTAAAAGAAATGTAGAACGAAGGAGGTAAAAAATAAATCCTCTATCACAGTGAACACTTGATGGGAATCCGCAAGTATGTGGAATCGTACAAGTAGTAAATAAATATCGATACTATAGAGATTGCAAATTAAGTACTGTAATACTAATTGTGTTTGTTTGTTTAAACAATGAAAAATGGAGTTTTTAAATTAACTAAAATTAAACACAAGAAATATAAATTAAATAATAATCAATTTAAAGAGCTAGGGTTTTTAAGATTAATTAATACCTAAGTCAAACCTAACCTAAATCCAATTTGAAGGTATCTAAAGAATTATAGGCTTTCCTCTCAGACAACCCTATAATTAACCAAGTAATTTGACCTCTTAAATTTACAGTTCTCACTTACTAAATGTACGGTTAACCCCGTTTAAGCCCAACCCTTAATCAATATTAGTTACTGTAATGTATCTCAACTAAGAAAACACCTTATAAGTTATTGTCTATATCCAATGCAACTTAACTCTCGATCAAGTTTCATTATGTAAATTCAATCAAAGGGTGATCAATCCTATGGAGACATTAAGTTCAATAATGACCAAAGGATTTAGATTAATGGCTTAGGCTTAATTACAATATTTACATGGTTGAATTGAAATAAAAACCCTAACAAAGAACTTAGCCACTCATATTAATTAAAAGAGATAAAGATGAAGAATAGAAGAAAATAAACATCATCATTAATCCAAAATAAAGATAAACAATAATAAGTATTAGAAAAACCCCCTTGGAATTAGAAGGCCTGTTGTTCTTCAATCCTTAAGTTCAATCTCCAAATCAACATGAACAAGAATAATCCTTTGTTTTTTCTCCCAAAAGTGATAAGTGAAAATTGTAATAGAAAATAGAAAAATGACCTAATTATTATATTTTTATTTCTAGAGGCTACACACATATAAAACCCTAGCCTCCAGCCCTAGATTGCTACTTTGTGAAATCTCCAACCTATCCCTCAAAGTCAGTAATTAAAATTAATCTCGAATCTATCTATAACCAGGTCACGTGGTGACGCGCAATTTCTGCCGACCACGCGCAACTTTTTCTTCCAAATTTGGCTCTAATTAGCCTTGAATGCTCCTTTGACACTTCCAAAATGTCCATGACCCCATGCAACTTTCCTTTTCTATCCTTTAACTACCTAAATACACAAAAATAACCACAAATAAACCAAATAATACTAAAAATACATAAACACACAATTCATGCATAAAATCACATTAAATAAAAAAAACATAAATGCAATTAAAATTACATCTATTCCTAATGTATTGAGTGCTCACAATAGTGCATTTCTTACACTTATCAAAATTCCCCCACACTTGAACATTTGCTTGTCCTCAAGCAAAGCTCAAATACACATATTCACCTAAAGAATCATGCTCATTAACTAGCTTTAACTTGACTAACGACCTCAATCTTCCTTTAATAACAAGCTTAAAAACTCAAAATTAAAACAGCAACTCCAGGTCAAGAATGCATTGTTACCATGTGGAGAGCATACTTTTCCATTGAAATCATGAAAGCAAATAATTGACACCCAAGAAAAATGGAAGTAAGTAAAAATCATGCTAACAAATACGAAGTCAAAAATTCAGCATATGTATGGTTTTAAAATAAACTTTTATTCAATCTAAGTCTTCCCAATCTCAGTATTCCCCACCTTTCTTGTGTTACTTAGTGTGGATACCTCTAAAAATGGCTCTTTGGATACTCTTACTCTGAAAAGAGCATTGGAGTATAAGGAGCATTTAAAGTTTTTCTTTTCAAATTCAGCTCCTAATGAGTGCATTTTATTCTCTATCTCGTTGTTTGATTGATTTTTTTTAGCAGAAAATAATAAACCAAAATACATGAGAATTTAACCACTCTAAAGTAGCCTTAAATTCCTACTCATAAAAACTTTTCTCAAGCATCAAGCATCTAAATTCATTTGTTCAATAGAAAAGTAAGCATTAAGTTCATTAAAATTTAAAAATCCTTAACCATAAGTCACTCTCCTAATTTAAAAGTCCAAAAAAATCATTAAAGGACGATTAAAGCATTTCTTTAAGAAAACTATGACTAATGAATAAGGCTCTATATGTGAAAATGTTGTAAAAATTCAAGTGTGAGAGTCATGCATGCATAACACAAAAATTAAACTAAAACATGCATGACTCTTAGAGTAAAAAAAACACACAAAGAAAAATAAAATAACATAAAACAAATAAAAACTAAAGAACAGTGTACTTCTCTCTATCTGATATACACTTGGTGAGGAAGTCAAAGGAGCAACAACAATGGCATGAGTTGCCTCATTGATCATCTTAGACCTCTTGCTTTAAGGGAGTATGCGAAAGATTTCATCAATTTGGTATTGCAACCTTATAGCCCTCGATTCATAACACCTCTCAAATTTTTCCATATCAATGGACAAATCATTAATCATGTTCCCAATCCTATTGTCAGAGATGTCCATTAGCTCCTTAATTTTTTCCATGATCCCATAACTCTAACTTTCAGTTTTCCCTCTCTTCCTTGCTTGGTTATCACTTTCATTAGTTTCTTCCTCCATTGTGTTAGGAGGCAAAATGACTTCACCTTGTTGCTTTGTCGTTTGACGCAACAAATAGCATCTTCTTGAAGTAACATCATGAAATTCATTAAACTCTGTGATAATTTCATCCTGAATAAGGTAATCTTCATCTAGGGATTTAGCTTCCAAAGCTTCCAATTAATGTTTGGCAAATTTGAATGGAGCAAAATACAACACCAAACCAGTGACAATATGCCTCATTGACAACAATGCCTTCCTAGCCTGCACAACATGCCACATAGAACACAAAATAAAGTATGTACTACATACTTTTGTGTTAGTCTTCAAGCACCATAAAACAAATAACTCATCAGGAGAAACCTAGTGCTATCCTTTCGTCCAAAGATTATGTGTGACATGAATTTATGCATGATTAAATATGAGTGATTTTTTATCAAACTACCAGTCATCACTTGACCTTTACAAACTCTATCACCTCCAGTGATTTCATGCCAAAAACTACTCATATTGTAATCCAATAGAGGTTGACAAACACCTCCTTTGGGAAAACTAAAGATATCATACATGATTTCATAATTGAAATAACACTCTTTCTCAAAGAACCTACATGAAAAGACCACTTGATTTGCATCTAGAATCTTAAATGTAGGGTAAAATTCTATTGTCAACTCAAAGAATACATCATATTGGGCTGCAACTAATTTAGACCACCCAGCTTATTGCAAAACACATCTATGGTTCCCTTAATCCCCAAGTTAAGAAGTACCTCATCATCAAAGTATTTTGGCTTGCTGAAATTTCTTTTGACTAAGGAGAAGAATCTCTTACCTTCCTCTTCAGAATAGATGGAAAATAAAGCATCATAATCATTCCTGATGTCTTTACACTTAACCTTGCCATCACTAAGCCCCCTTCCTTGGAATTGAGTTTTTGTTCTAGCCATCACAACAATGTTAGTTCTTCACAAAAAACAAAAACAACACAAAAGAATGAAAATAACAAGAACAAAAAGAAAAGAAAAGAAAAGTAGGGTTTAAATAAAAGAGGTATGAGACACAAGAAATTCTATTCCTTAAACAAAAAGGAAAAGAAATAAATTTAAAAATTTGTACAAAAAAGAAAGAAAATAAAATAAAAAATCAAGTCAAAATTTTCCTTAACTAAATAAGAATGAGGAATTAAAAAGGAAATTAAGCTCATATCAATCCCAATTTAATAAGGAAATTCCAATCAAAAATAAAATCAAAATATAAAATAAGAAACAAAATCAAAAATTAAATTAAAATTAACAAAGAAATTAAAAATTAAAAATTTGAAATAAATTCATTCCTCCCCCACACTTAAAATGTGCAAAGTCCTCATTGCACTAATATATGGCAATAAAGAAAGTGAAAAATTGCATACTGGCCAGAAACCATCAGGTCGGACGGCCGTGCGCAAATTCTGCACGGACGTGCGACTTGATCATGCAGAATTGTGACAACATTTTATGCATAACGAAATTCTGAATTTTTAGCTCCAAGCAACTTGCATTGATGCGTTTGTCCTTTTTCAATTTGACCTAATTTACATAACATTGCATGGGACAAGCATATATACTCATTGCAACAATGTAAGAGAGAAAATAATTGGAAACAAAAACACTAACATTAACAAACTTAAAAATTCTTAACAATTTGAACATAAATAACTTAAACGTAATCAAACTTCAACATATGAAAATAAATAGCAACATCAAACATCAAACATGAGAACATATTGTTCCATAAAGCATCAAATTAAAAACAACTAAAAACAAACATAAACTAAATATTGTTCCAGCTAGAACCAAACATCATTAAATAAAATAAAGGCTTCACTCCTTGCCTTCATCATCAGATGATGATTCCTCTTCTTCCATTGCTTCATCATGTGGGAAAGGTGGTGGAACAAAGTTCTAGAAGCTGAAGTAG
>CATIWM010495567.1:0-18500 GCA_949671775.1 Mallotus repandus
ATATATATATATATAACATAATTGTAAAGTTTCAACAGTTTTTAAATCTATAAAATAATTTCTTTTTAAATTTTAAAAAATTTTACAAGTGTTATATTTCAAAAAAAATGATCAATTTTATATATTAATAGAAATAATAAATTGATAATTGACCTAAAATTTGATTTTAACGATTGGATAAAATATTTATAAATTTAATTCATCGGTTTAAATTTTTAAATATACACAATAATTGATGAATAAAATTTTTTTATTCCATTTTTTTTGTCTTTTGCGAGTTGCGGTGTTATATATCATCATCCTTTCAAGTAATGCATCAAGATTGCAGGTAATGATTAGCGGTATAATAGAGCCGAACTGAGTCGACACACCTACAAGTTCAAGCTTCACTCAATTTTCAGATTCGAACTTGACTCAAATTTGATCGATTTTTTTTAAAAAAATTTGAGTTTGATTTGATTAAATAATTCATATATTCGAACTCGACTAGATTAATTAAATAAAATTTATAAATTTTAAAAAATATATATTTTAAAATATTTAAACTCGACTTGGTTTAATAAGATATATTTATAACTATATTAAAATAAAATGGTAAAACGGTAAATATATACAAGTTCGATTATGTTTGCGAACCTATCAAATCACATATTTAGAAAGTTCGAATTTGACTCGATAGCTTACTCAAGTAGTATGAACTTAAGCTCGACTCGATAATAATTAAGTCGATTTTGAATTTTTTGGAATCGATTTGAGCTATTTCGTAAGTGAATTTGACTCAATTATACCCGTGATTATAGTCAAAATGGAGATGGCACGAAAAGAAAATAAGGGAAAAAAATGAATACTTTTGTGGGCTTACTTTTGTATAGCCAATGGAGGTGGTGAAAACGCACATCTATCACATGATACTAACTCAAAGAAATTCTATGCTATTTATTAAGATTTTCGAATCTAAATAAATTAAACTGATTACGTTAAAAAAAAAAACACAAATCAAAAGAAAAGATATGAACTCTAAAAATATAGAATAAAATATGAACTTAACACAAATCAATTAAGAAAGAAAAAAGCAAAGGTAACACTTGACTAATCACATGAAATAACAACTACTAAAAATAAATCCAAGAGAAAATAATTAACTAAAATTAAACCATTAGATTAAATTTAATTTTAAAATAAATCACACCTAAAAAAATTAATTTTAAAAACAAAGATCATAGATGACTGATACAATACAGATAATAAAATTCAATTGATGAAAATCAAGAAAAAAAATATGCAAAAAGTCCAGACTTCTGCATTAGTGATATCTTGAAGCAATAATTAGGGCGTTACCTCAACACTGGGTAAATTTACCTTAACGCATTAAGGTGGCACCATACTGAAGAGGTATTGCCTTAATATTCCCAAAAAAGCCGAATCAAAACAAAATTTCGACATTTCAATTTAAAAGCAACATATGGACAAATATTTATAAACATCAAATAGAATAGACACACCTATATGATCAAATAAAGTGCATTATAGGCGTTATTCTATTATCAAGTCATGAAATGCAAAACATAACTGTAGGAAAAACAAGAAAGAAACAAAAGGACTTTATTGTTTCAATATGAATTTGGTACTCTATCTTTGGTCCTCAGAAATGTTCTATAATATGTGACGAGCTACCAACAAATGTAAGTCCCAAAGGCTTCCCCTTCCATCAAGTCAGAAGTCCACAATTGAAATTCTGCTTTTTTTATATGCCAATCCTTCTCTTATATTCTTGATTTCTGTTGTAAATTGCCACAATTTCTTTTTCCTTAGTTTTTCCTCTGAAACTCCTCACAACTTCCTTCTAGCTTTTTTCGTTGCAACTTTTTTTTTTATATACTTCCCTTTTTACTGATATTTTTTATTCCTTTTATTTCTTCCTCAAACTTAGAAACTAATTCCTGGATCTTCTCCAGGTTTGCTAATTCACATGTAACCTTTTTCTTGTTAACAATGATCCCCATTTTCTTAAAGATCTTGTTGATGTCTATAACGTTCCATCATTTCTCTTCTTTTTTTTTCAAAAAAAAAAAGCTTAATGTCACTAAAGTGTTGTCCTCATCAGTCATCAAAGAGCGCCACCTTAAAGACTAAAGTGTCATTTTATCATGTTTTTTTTTTCGAACAATTGAGAGGTCAAGGGGAGTGAAAGATCAAACCTATAACCTCGCCGTATAATATCTATTACCTGAGCCACTAGGTGACAAAGGAAAGACTAAAGTGCCGCCTTATCATATTAAGGCGATGTCTTAGTGAAGCTGGCAAAACTGTCATATGCTTCTAGCCTGTCAAAGAAAGAGAGAAAAGGTGGACTTTGCACTGCTAGACTTGTCTGCTAAAGTTTTCATCATTGAATTTTGTTGTGTATGCCTCATATGTAGCAGCGATTTAATTGAGGGGTTACGGTTAGATGGGTTGGGGGTGTGGTATGGTACAAGGGTGATTTTGTAATATGTACCATACCTATTCTATTATAAATAGAACATGTATTTCTAACCCTAGGTGATTGTTCTGAATAATAAGAAAACTCTAGCCGCTCACTCCCGAGGACGTAGGCACATTACCGAACCTCGTTAAATCTCTGTATTCTTTTTTTCTTTTTTATTTTCTCTTTATTCTTATTTGTTTGCTGTGTTATTTTGCAATGACTAGTAACAGAGTGGTTACAATGACTCTCAATTCAGGAGCAAAATTCGAAGTGGGTAAATTTGATGGAACAAGTAACTTCAAATTGTGGGAGACATGATTAAAGGATTTGTTGGCGTTGTTGCGAACTAAGAAACCTGAAGGCATGGATGACCTAGTTTGGGAGGAGTTACAACAGCGGGCTACAGGAACTATACGGCTATACCTGGCAGATGAGATTATGTACTAAGTCATGGACATCAAATCTTTGGGAGAGGTATGGCAGAAATTGAAGAGTCGGTATATGTCCAAATCGCTCACAAACAAGTTGTATCTTAAGCAAAGGTTATATGGGCTAAAGATGCACGAGGGTTCGAATTTGGCACAACAAGTCAATGTTTTAAATCAAATAATCATAGACTTGGTTAGGGTTGATGTGAAGGTTGAGGACGAGGACAAAGCAATTTTACTATTGTGTTCTTTACCGCTATCCTATGAACACTCGGTGACTACCCTTACATATAGAAAATAGTCTATTAGTTTGGAGGAGATTACTGCAGCATTGTTGGCTCTTAACCAATGAAAATAAAATGCAAGTGAGGAATCTCACGGTGAAGGTTTGGTTGTGAGGGGAAATCTGGAATGTGGTAGGAGATAAGGTAGAGAAGGTACTATAAGGGGAAAGTTTAGATCAAAATCCAGACCTAGAAAAGCAGTACAGTGTTACAAGTGCAAGGATTATGGGCATATGAAGAAGGACTATCCAAGACAAAGAGGGCAGAATGACGATAAGAAGAACGAAGACTCGTCAAAATCTACAAATGTAGTTCAGAATGATGATTCAGACTTCGGAGATGGAGACATGTTAGTTGTTTCAACAAATTAGTATGTGGATGCATGGTTTCTTGATACAACAACATCTTATCACATGACGTCTAACAAGGTGTGGTTCACCTCATACAGGTCAGGTTCTTTTGGCACTGTCCATTTAGGTGATGATAAACCTTGTGCTATTATTGGTATAGGAACCATTAAAATTTAGTTGCATGATGGTGTTGTTAGGACATTATATGATGTTAGGCATATAACAGACATGAGAAAAAAATCCACCTAGGCACATTACATGCTAATGGTTTTAATTATAGATTTGATGAAGATAGGGAAATCCTTAGAGTAACTAAAGGTTTATTGACTGTGATGAAAAGGAAACAAACCACGAGAAATATTTATAAACTGCTAGGGAATACTGTTGTAGGTAGAGCTGCAACAGTTGAGTCCGATGATGATGATTGTACAAAATTGTGGCATATGTGTTTAGGTCATCTTAGTGAGCGTGGGATGACAGAATTGCGTAAAAGAAATCTGTTAAAGGGTGTTAAAAGTTGTAAATTAGAATTCTATGAGTTTTGTGTGCTTGGGAAACAATCTAGAGTCAGGTTTATGACTGGTCAGCATACAACTGGGGAAATTCTTGATCATGCGCATTCTAATGTATGGGGGCCTACTCAAGAATTATCAATGGGTAGATCTCAATATTTTATTACTTTTACTGACGATTTTTCTTGGAAAGTTTGGATGTATTTTTTGAAACAGGAATCTGAGGTCTTTGCTAAGTTTAAGCAATAGAAAGCAGAGGTGGAAAACCAAACAGGGGGAAAGATCAAATATTTGAGATCAGACAGTGGGACAGAATACATAGATTCACAGTTTTAAAAATTTTATGAGGAGCATGGTATTCAAAGTCACTTTTCAGTTCGTAAGACACCACAATAAAATGGTGTGATAGAGAAGATGAACAAATCCATTACTGAAATGGTAAGGTGCTTGAGATTGAATACAGGGCTTCCTAAGAGTTTTTGGGCAGAAGCTGTGAGTATGGCGTGCTACCTTATAAACAGATCACCACATGCATCATTGGGTGGAAAGGTTACAGAAGAGGTATGGACAAGTAAACCAATTGATCTTGGTAATTTAACGATTTTTAGTTGTTTTGCTTATGTGCATATATCCAATAATAAGAGGTTTAAACTTGATCCAATGTCTAAGAAGTGTATTTTCTTAGGCTTTGTGAAAGGTGTAAAAGGATATAAGTTTTGGGATCTAATTATAAAGAAGGTAGTGATCAGCAAGGATGTAGTATTTGATGAGCAATCCATGTTGCAATAGAAAGATAAAAGTCATGTGCCAGCAGGTGATGAGAATAGTTCAAATTCAAAGGTAATGCAAGTGAACTTAGAACCCCAAGTCCTAGACAATGAAAGGGCTGAAAGTTCTAGTTTAAGGCCTTTAAGCTCCACTTCAGGTGAAGAACAACACTATAGTCTAGTCAGAGACAGAGAGAGACGCACCATAAAGCCTCTAAGTAGATTTGGGTATAAAAATTTGGCTTCTTTTGCTCTCCTTGTTAGTAGTAGAGATCCATCAACTTTTCAGGAAGCTATGCTCAATGAGGAAAAAGATAGATGAATGGGTGCTATGGTAGAGGAGATGGAATTTTTGCATAAAAATCAGATATGGGAGCTTGCTCAACCTGTAGAAAAGAAGGTTGTATGGTGCAAATAGGTCTATAAGAAGAAGTCATCAGTATCAAAAAAAGAAGGGGAAAAGTTCAAGGCTCAGTTAGTGGCAAAAGGGTACTCACAGCAGAAGGGGATTGATTATGAAGAGATTTTTTCCCCTGTGGTTAGACATACTTCTATCAGGGCAGTGTTAGCCTTGGTAGCTAGCTGGGATATGCACTTGAAGCAGATAGATGTGAAGACAACTTTTCTTCATGGTGACTTAGAGGAGCATATTTATATGGAGTAGCCAAAAGGGTTCACCTAACCTAGGAAGGAACATTTGGTATGCAAATTGAAAAGGTCCTTGTATGGGTTAAAACAGTCTCCAAGGCAATGGTACAAGCAGTTTGATTCTTAAATGATTCAGATTGACTACAGGCGCTGTGAGTATGATTATTGTGTTTATGTTAAGTGCCTTAATGATGGTTCATTTATTTTTCTGCTATTGTATGTTGATGATATGCTTATTGCGGCTAAGAGTTGGCATGATGTTATTGAGTTGAAAGCCTTATCAGGGAAAAATTTGACATGAAGGATTTAGGTGCTACAAAGAAAATCCTTGAGATGGAGATTCACATGGATAGGAGCTCTAGAAAATTATAGTTATCTCAGTAGAGCTATGTTGAGAAGGTGCTTGATAGATTTGGGATGAGCAATGTTAAACTAGTGAGTACTCCATTAACAAATCATTTCAAGCTTTCCTCTACTCAGTGCCCAAAGTCAAATAGAGAAATTGAAGACATGGCAAAGGTACCATATGCTAAGCAGTCAAATAGATATTCAGGTATTTGAGGGGCATAACAGGTCATGGCATTATGTTTGGTAGTCAACAGGGTGATCCTTCAGTTGTGGGATAAGTGAATTCGGATTATGGTGGTGATATGGATGATATGAGGTCTATAACAGGGTATGTGTTTACTCTTGTAGGAGGGCCTATTTGTTGGAAATCCATAGTTCAATCTATAGTGGCATTATCTACAACTGAAGCAGAGTATATGGCAGTAGCTGAACCAGCTAAGGAAGCATTATGGCTTATAGGACTAGTAAAGGAACTAGGTATTGAGAAGAATGGAGTTCAGTTGCATTATGATAGTTTGAGTGCCATTTATTTGGCAAAGAATTAGGTGTATCACGCTAGGACAAAGCATATTGATGTGAGGTTTCACAAGATCAGGAAGTTGATTACATCTGGTTAGATATTGCTACAGAAGATTCATACTTCTGAGAATGCAGCTGATATATTGACGAAGCCAGTTACTAGTGACAAGTTCAAGCATTACTTGGACTTGTTGAATGTTGCCAGATGCTAAAGAAGCATGTTCCCCCAACCCATTTGGTATGAGAGAATTTATCTCTTAAGGGGCTTGATATTCGCCAAAGTGGAGATTGTTGTGCATGGCTCATATGTAGCAGCAGTTTAATTGAGGGGTTATGGTTAGATGGGTTGGCGGTGTGGTATGGTACAAGGGTGATTTTATAATATGTACCATACCTATTCTATTATTAATAGAACATGTATTTATAACCCGAGGTGATTGTTCTGAATAATAAGAAAACTCTAGCCGCTCGCTCCCGAAGACGTAGGCACATTGCCGAACCTCGTTAAATCTCCATGTTCTTTTTTTTCTTCTCTATTTTTTCTTTATTCTTGTTTGTTTGCTATGTTATTTTGCAACAGATTTCTGGTTTTAGGTTGGCCTAATCATGCGCAAATTATATCATGGACCCCTGTCCATGATAATATGTGTGCCTCTGAGGTTTCACACGTGTGTTTTAGCGTATTTTTTCTTTTTTCTGCTCTTTCTTCTTCTTCTTCTTCTTGCGCATCTTCTTCTTCTTCTTATTTACCAGTAAGCAACCACTGAAAATCTTCCATCAGTTGAAGGTTCGTATAAAACCACAACGTCCTCAACAAACCATTTGGCAAAAAATCATAGATTATAATTGGTAGAAAATGAGAGAGATTACTAAAAATTGCTAGATGAAGATGGCTTGAACTTGAAAGGTAATGGAAAAAGAGCATGACCAATTTGTTGGCGTGAAGTGTTAGTTAATCTAACACTTTTTCGATTAATAAGGAACTGGTTTATCTCTTTCAATAGCAACAACATAAATTGGTCATGCTTTTTAATTTTATCCAACAAATAAAAACCCAAAAGCAACATGTACTAGTTCATACCAACCATTAATTTTATCTCTTTCTTGATTTTGAAAATTGTACTCAGACTTAGATTAACTCCTTGGAAGACATTGTAGAAGAACTGGTTTATTTCTTAAGCTTTTCTTGCTTTTCTTATTCTTCTTCTTCTCTAGTTTTTCTTTTTTTTATGTTGTTTTTTATTTCGTCTATGGTGTTTGCATAACCATAGACAAATTGTTGTGCAATAAGGTATATTCATTAGTTTGTGTACATAAATTCATTGGTTGTAACATAAATATTCATTTGTTATTAATTACAGGTTCTCCATAAATAAATAAAAATACTTTTTAATTTTTTTAATGAGGTTGAAAGTGAACCTACAGGTGAAGATGAATGAGCCTGCAGGTGAATGTGAATGAGCCTGCAGGTTAAGGTTAATGAACATGCAGGTAAAGGATAATGAACTTACTGCAGTTTCATCGATTTTCACCTGCATGTTCATTGAGAATTAATGAACTTTCAAATGAAGGTGAATAAATATGCAGATGAAGATCAATGATTTTTGGAATAATTTGATAGTTTCATGCAGCCTCAAAACTATATTGCATGGGACTCTTTTGCTCTTATTTTCATCATTAAAATTAAGAACATTGTTTCCTGAAACTAGAGACTGATGCATATATAAATGAGTCAAATCTCAAGGTTGTCTTCAAGCAAAGTACAGTAGATAACTTCAGTCTTTAGTCTCTCAAATTCTTCTCTCGTCTCCATAGAAGATGGAAAAGAAAAGAAAATCATTTGCCATGACCTTGTTGTTCTTCATGATACTGTCTGTAAAACTTAAAGACTATTTCTCAAAAGCTATTCAACGACCACAGATAAAAAAAAAACTCAACAAAAAAACATTTTACATGAAAAAAAGAAGAAAAATTTGCATTTTTATTTCACACGTGTGTAATCCATATTATAATATGGACATGGATGCATGATATAATAATTGCTATTCATGTGCTAACAACTTGTAAATTTTTGTTGCTTTTATTTTTATTTAATTATTTTTTATAAAGATAATTCCAGTAAAATTTTTAATTTATCATGAGTTTAAAAATATTTAAAGTTCACTTTTTATATATTATGAAACTTATGAAAAAATTATGATGTTAAATAAATTTTAAATTATTTTTTATATTAAATTAAATAAATTAAAATTTAATAGATTTTAAATATTATTATTTTAAATTAAAAAATTTATAATAGTAAATGAATTTAAAATAAAAATTGAAATACGTAATTAATTTCATATTGAACTAAAATATATAATAGATTAAAAATTAAAAATTAAAAATTGATGGGTGAAATAGATCACATCAAACAAGTTTGGGGAGAGAGCATGCATTAGGTTTTTTTCCTAGGCCTTACATTTGGGATGGAAAAGTTGCCTTCCAATAAGAATTGTGCACGTACATCCGAATGGAAACGTTTCTCTTTCGAACAGAAAAGTTTCCGTCTGCTCCCTCGCAAGGCGTGACACGTGCTTTCCTTCGTCACCCTCATCGTCCAAACGCAATCCTTAAACCCTTTCTCTGTCCCCTAAACTTCTCTGTGTCTTCCAGAATGTCTCTGCTTCTTCTTCGATCACTTCCTCTCATAACTCTCCGCTCAAAATGCTCTCTTCCTCTTCTCCACACAATTTTTAAACACCATATTTTAAAGCCATCTCTTAAAAAAAGCACAAATCTGCTCTCTGTTTCTGCTTCCTCCACTGATATTAGTGATAAATCACCACAACAGCAGAAACCATCACAACTCTTTAAAGAAACTCTCAATTGGGTTTCCCGTACTGGGTGTTGTGGCGAGCTATCCGTTAATAATGTGGGTAAACGGGTCCTCCTCTGTGGCTGGGTTGCTCTTCATAGAGTCCATGGTGCTCTCACTTTTTTTAATCTCAGAGACCATACTGGTATTGTCCAGGTATGTAAATATATATGCTTTTAATTGTTATGTTTATTTATGCATAATTTTGATTATTGGGTATTATTTATTTTGTGTTTTTTTGCAAAGATTACTTCTTTTTGTTTATATATGTTTTTTTATGTGCATTGGATTGAGATACACAACCGCATTTCATGACTTGTTTGAAAATGTCACTCTGTTATTTTGATATGTCATGGCCTGTTGTTGATTCTATGTGTTTGTGAAGTTTACTTCTTTTTATTTTTCTTTAATTTTTTTAATGGTTGTAAGCTGTGATATTTTAGGTCACTACACTTCCTGATGAATTTGCTGATGCTCATTCAATTATAAACAATTTGAGGTTGGAGTATGTGGTTGCAGTAGAAGGTGTCATTCGGTCTCGGCCTAGTGAGTCTGTTAATAAGAAAATGAAGACTGGCTTAGTTGAGGTAATATTCCATTTTATTCTATCTTTTTCTCTATAACTTATAAGAAGAAATGAAAAGTGTTGTGCTGCCCTCCTTATCTGTGCACATTGTTGCTTCATTTTCTTTGAAACGGATAACATGCATTATAGGTTTGATGAGATTTTTACTGATTCATATCGTGCATGGCAGGTTGTTGCAGAGAATGTTCAAATATTGAATCCTGTAAGATCAAAGTTACCATTTCTAGTTACTACTGCAGATGATGCAAAAGATTCTATTAAAGAAGAGATTCGTTTGAGGTATCTCACTTGAAATTGTTCTTATATAAAAGTTGCCTCAGTTTATGAACTTGAACTTGAGAATTTTGATCCAAAAATTTTTGTAGCTTTGTGTCTATGGATCACTAATTGCTCTCCTTTCTTACTTCATGTTTTACTCTTCATTTTCTATCTGTTGACATGTACTTCCAGAAATTTATGTGATTAAAGTAACTTGCTTGCTATTAGATTCCGATGCCTTGATTTGCGGCGGCAACAAATGAATTTTAACATAATGTTGCGGCACAAAGTAGTGAAACTGATTCGAAGATATCTAGAGGATGTACATAGTTTTGTGGAGGTATATCATGTGAATTATGGCAGATTATTTGCTTGATTATTTTATTATCATTTGTTTTACTGGATATTTTTTTTTTTTTAAGAAATGATATATTGTGTTTTGATCCTGATCTTTTCATGGTTATAAGGTAGATTGAGACTCCAATACTTTCTAGATCTACTCCTGAAGGTGCTAGAGATTATTTGGTCCCCTCGAGAGTTCAGGTACCTGGCATTGAGTCAGCAGCAGTTAAAATTTTATGTAATGCTTTATTACTTTTGTGCCTGCAGTATGCAACTCATAAATAAACATGTACATTCAACTACTGCAATTATCTCAGCTAAATTTAGATTTTACCATTCATCGAGTTATACTTAAAAGATAGGTTCTTGTAACAACTTTTACTTTGGATACTTTATCCCTGACTTGCTGCTCTGATCCACATTAATGTGTATTTTGAAGCCAGGAACATTCTATGCTTTACCCCAAAGCCCTCAGCTCTTTAAGCAGATGTTGATGGTCTCTGGTTTTGACAAATATTATCAAGTTGCAAGGTAGTTTCTTAGGAAAATATTCATCTGCTCTGATATTTAAGCAGGGAATGCATATTTTATTAATTTTTTGTTTGGGATGTGGATGAATGGGGATGTTTGCAATGTTGGCTTTCAACTGTAGCTATTTGCTTTTCTTCTTTGTAGATGCTTTAGAGATGAAGATCTAAGGGCTGACAGACAACCTGAGTTTACTCAGCTAGATATGGAACTTGCATTCACTCCCTTGGAGGACATGCTGAAACTCAATGAAGATTTGATTCGAAAGGTTAACTTTCTATAATAGAATATTTCTGCTAGGAAATTGAAAAAATAAATAAAGTTAAGGTAGGATGAAAGAAAAAGAAAAGGGACAAGTAATGTTTCCTTCCTACCTTTACATTATCCTTGAGATGGTTCTGTGTTGTCTTGCATGGTTTCATGTTGTAGACTGAAAAAAAGTACTGAGTTTGCTTTTATTTTTCTTTGTTCATTGATGACTTAATGTTTAGCATAGAGAGAGCATGATATCTTTTTCTGTCATAAGAGGGATAATCAATACACATAAAGCGAACCTAAATATTTAGGAGGGAAACAATTACAGCTTCAAAATTTAGAATATTTGTGCCAGGGAATTTAATTTGTGTCTGAAATCTTGCAGGGTTTCATGTTGGTGGACTGACAGAAAGTACTGAGTTTGCTTTTTTTTTTTTTTTTTTTGTTCATGATTGATGGCTTTATGTTGGGCATTGAGAGAGTATAATCTTTTTTTCTGTCCTGAAAAGGATAATCAACAGGCATAAAGTAAATCCAAATATTAGGACGGAAACAATTACGTCTTCAAAATTCAAAATATTTGCACCTGGGAATTTAAACTGTGACTGAAATCAAGGAAGGCCTCTTGTAGCCTGTAGCGATCTTAGGATATTTAGTCAGGTCAGGGTTTTGCTTTATGTAACTTTCATTTGCACATCTCTTTCTCTCTCTCTGTGCTTATTAATGCTTAGTGAGCAGCTTTGTCGTGTCGAAGAGGGTTCATTCAGTCATTATATGATGGAAGGAATTACAATGTTTGAGGTCAATCTATGTTGCGTTTTAAATGTTTATTTTAATCCAGCTTTTACATTAAGTCAATCCATGTTGTCACCAAGCAAGCCAGACCTAGCTGTCTAGCTTGAGATATCTCATCTTCATCAATTAGTTCACATCTCCATGAAACTTTGATGTTAGGGATATCATATTTCAAATAGTTATATCTATATCCACATCGGGCATTCACTTTACATTTGCTAAAATCTACCAACATTAATATTTGTTTATTACAGGTTGTGATTTCAAAGTTCTGTTTATTGTAGGTTTTTCTAGATATTAAAGGTGTCCAGCTGCCAAATCCATTCCCAAGACTTACATATGCTGAGGCAATGAGTCGTTATGGTTCAGACAGGCCAGATACAAGATGTGAACTTGAGTTGAAAGATGTAACAATCTCCTTTCACGCACATATGCACACACGTTGCACAAAATTTGTCAATAATGTTTTTCAAAATATTTTGCTATTTTGCTATCTTGAATGTCATACATAAACAATATCAAAGATTTGATCAAGGCATGTCTGTCAACTTCTATTTGATTTTTCTATTTTGTTTTTTCAGACAAAAATGATATAAATATAATTATAAAGCATCCTTTAGTTCCTATATTCCCGTGCAATTTTCATCTGTCCTTTTTTGTTCTTTTTTTTTATGCTTGATAAAATTGGATTTGAGTTTTCTGGGAATTTATTTTCTTCAAACAGATGCATAGGTTCAGTTTGATTGCTGACCCTTTTTAACTGGTGCTACAGGTGTCCGACATTTTTGTAGAGTCTTCCTTCAGGGTGTTTGCTGATCGCTTGAAAAATGGGGGAATAATTAAAGTATTATGTGTGCCTTTAGGTGCTAAAAGGTATTCAAATACAGCTCTTAAGAAAGGTGATATTTACAATGAAGCAATCAAATCGGGAGCAAAGGGATTGCCTTTTCTTAAGGTCTTGGATGATGGTAAAGGATGCAATTTTATTCTCATTTCTACCTAGATTTTTCTTCAATTTTTTGTCATCCTTGAGGGTGAATATTATTAATTTAGTATTTCATTGTAGAGATCTTAACCTTTTTCAGGGGAGGTTGAGGGGATTCCTGCACTAGTGTCATGTTTGGATCCAATGAAGAAGGAACAGTTTCTAAGACAATGTTCTGCAGGACCAGGCCATCTTATATTGTTTGCAGTGGGTCATTTTGCATCAGTTAATAAAACTTTGGACCGACTTAGGATGTTTGTAGCCAATGAGATGGGCTTGATTGATCATGTATGTTTAGCCTGTTTAGATTGTGGAATTTTACAACATTTGTTCTGTCATTCTCTGACATTTTTCCATTTTTTTATTGTAGTCCCGACATTCAATTCTATGGGTAACTGATTTTCCAATGTTCGAGTGGAATGATATAGAGCAGAGGCTTGAGGTCTGTTTTACATCCTAGTCATATGCAGATCTAATGAAATAAGTTGTGCATGCATGGTTCGTCCATTAGAATTCTTGTGTTGCAAAATTTGTATGCGTAAGTTTTTAGCTACTCTATTGATTAAACTTTTTTGGCTTGTCAAAACAAATTAAACATGTACTTTGAATTTTTTTATGCTTGCATCAAGTTTGTTTATCTTTTAATTTGAAGGATAGGAAGAATTAGAAGTAACAGTTACTGGTTTCGTTTTATGGTCAACTTTGAGTTCAAAGAACTTGCTTAAAAGAATGGAATTAAATTTTCTACTTCACTTGCCTTTTAAGTTTTTTTTTTTAATAGTTGTTATGTTTATTTCTAGCATTGTCTATTTATATTTAGTCTTATTCTGAGTACATCTAATATTTTTGTCTCCTATTTGAAACTGTTAAACTACTTTTCAGGCCTTACATCATCCATTCACAGCACCCAATCCTGAAGACATGGAAGATCTTTCTTCTGCTCGAGCCCTTGCTTATGACATGGTTTACAATGGGGTTGAGGTAGTTTACCTTTTCTTTATATTGCTGTAAACTTGAAGCTTGTATGAGACTGATGAAATCTTTCTTTTTCTTTTGCTCACTGCGCTGTCAGATTGGTGGTGGAAGTTTGAGAAATTATAAACGTGAAGTCCAACAAAAGGTTTTGGAAATTGTTGGCATCTCCCCTGAACAGGTGAAATTAGCAATTAGATTTATGATGTTTCATATATATATATATATATATATATATATAATCCAGTGCATAACTTGATGAGGTTGCATTTGTCATCTTTGCTTCACTTATGATTTAGTGCATTGGTGGGTGGGAATGGAAAGGTTATGGGACTAGCCATGCTGTTAAGCTATCGGGATATCAGTATTTAGCCAGCCTAAAGAATCCTATAAATTGAAAATGAATCCTCAAAACACATAAAAAGTGAATAGGCCTAAAGTCTGCCAGCAATACCAATTGAACTTTCAGCTTGAACTTGGAATTCCCAGTGTTAAGCCTTGAACCTTATATAAATTTAAAGATATGCTGGAAAGAAGGCCAACAATGCTAAAAGCAAAAGCTGTAATTTGTCACATGATGCCTATTATTTTCCATAGTTGAGAATGATATGAATTTGCTTTTTCTCCACAGGCTGAAGCGAAGTTCGGATATCTTCTTGAGGCTTTGGATATGGGTGCTCCTCCTCATGGTATGGACTTCATGGGTGCTCTTTATATTATCAATTATTGCAGAATGAATTTCTCTAGTTTTGAAATTGACTATTACAATTTTTTTTTTCAGGGGGAATTGCGTATGGTTTGGATCGATTGGTTATGTTGTTGGCTGGTGCTAATTCCATCAGAGATGTTATAGCTTTTCCGAAGACAACAACTGCACAGTGTGCCCTTACTCAGTCCCCATCAGAGGTAGATCCTCAACAGCTGAAAGATCTATCTCTGCATACCCAATAGTTAGTTTTTTGTTTTCAGTGGTTTGCTTTGACTCCCCCTCCTGTCTGCTGAGATTATTGATTTCATGATATCAACTGAAAAGCAATTATAAGCAGCCAATTTGGCGATGTTTTTTGGTTATAGTTTCTGTTAACCCCTTGGAGTGCTGAGATTATTGATTTCATGATATCAACTGAAAAGCAATTATAAGCAGCCAATTTGGCGATGTTTTTTTGGTTATAGTTTCTGTTAACCCCTTGGAGTGCTGTGTGATGCAGTAGTCATTCATGAAAGAAGAGAAGGATTTGGCCTTCTTGTTTGTCTGCATATGAGCATGTTTTTGAAATTTATAATTCAAATATTATAAGATGAATCAAGTAATTATTTCATAAGTATGCATCCTAAAGTTAACAAGATTGTATAAAACGCCAAATAAAAAAAAAAAACAGATTACAATCTGATAAATTTAAAATATAACAAATGAGATTAGTCCTTTCCATTTGATAAACTCTTAACAGAATGTTTGATTCAGATAAATTTTATGAAATTTATTTGCAAATTCAAACAAGTGTGTTTGATTTAAATGAAAATTTTACAAAATTTATTTTCAATTCTAATTTCTTAATTTTGTAAAATTGCTTAACACTAAATTCATATTTATTGATAAAATATATTTGGTTCAAATGAATTTAGAATTTATTTGGAAATAAAATGAATACCATGATAAAATTGAACCAGGTAAAAATCTAATCTATTTTTTACTGTTTTGAAATCCAGGTACAATTATTCACCTCTCTTAAATCACAATGAAAATTATTAAAAGTACCCGTAAACGAATGATACTTCTTGGTAGCAAGCGAGTAAAAAATACAATCATTTTCTTGCAGTTGCGAGAAATAAATCTTATTACTCGTCACTCTACTTGTTGCAGGCTGCATGAAAGATGCTCCTCTGCTAGCATAGATGGTTTTGTTACCTAATGAATGCACCGGTCGCCATGTTTTATCAGACAAACTCAAACGTTTAATATAAGTTTTGTGATGTGGTTTTTTAGTGACGTACACCACCCATAATTCTCCTCCTCCACCTTCAAGAAAGAAACACTTATCGACTTTTTCTTCTTCTTCACTGAAATTATTTACTCTCCTAATGAATGATAGTTTTCTGGTTTCGAAACAGAACTCGAACAAACGCCCATCAAATCCCAGAAAATAACATCTCTTCTTTTTCATTATGAAGTGACAATCTTCAAAAGGTAATTCATGCATATTCCAATATTTGTCGCCAAATTTAAGGACTAGAAGATATCCTTCGCTGACTGCTGCAACGTAACATGTAGAACTATCCGGAGGAGCAGAAAAATCTAAAGCTGTACAAGAATCTGGACGTGGAGCATATGTTTTAAAGCTTATTACGTTCCCTGTGAATGCATCCAGGAAAAATAGACCACCTTCTTTCGTAGATACAAGTACCCAATTATATTTCGAAGATTGGATTATGGTATTTGATAATTCTGGACATTCATATTCAACAATATGATCGTAAATAGGGTTAATAAATTTGACAATGCCATGTTGTACTGAAAACAGACGAGGGTACTGATCACGATCGACAGAAGATGGTCTTGGACATTTACTAATAGAATCAATGAAGCTCCAAGATTTGCAAGTTAACCGAATTGTACCGATAGCTCCTGGATTTGTGGCATAAAGACATGAAGATATTTGGCGCACAAGGTCTAACGGGAGAGCAAACCACAATCTTTTTTCTTCTTTTTCTGCATGCTTCTTGTCAACATCATTGTAGTTTTTTGCTGCCATATTTATTCGTTTGATCCCATAGCTTAAAATAAATACAATCCAACGAGAGTTGCAGTCTTGATGTGTGTTTTGTTTGTGTTGTAAATTGTAAGTGTCGTGTGTATACATAGGTAGGTGCCATTGGCCTTTGCACCTATTGTTCTTTATCAAATAGGATACTAATTCCTAATGACGAGAAACAATATTAGTTCCTTTTCTTTTTCCTAGTACCATCCGATAATTCTTTTGCCCTACTAACAATAGCTGGGTCAGTTGATAGAGTTGCCATTGGCCTTTGCACCTTTTGTTGTCCTTTTCCAAATAGGAAAATAATTCCTAATTAACTTTTGCAGGGACGAGAAACAATATTATTTCTTAATATTATATTGAAATCCTTTTTTCTTAATATTATTTCTTAATATTATTTTTACTATTAAGAGATTTTTGTTATTTTTATAATTTTATCATATAGAATCATTATTAGTCAAAATTCAATAAATTATAATAATAGTGGTTTAGACAAAAAAAAAAATTAGCCTACTAATATTCGACAACAATTATAAGCTGACTTTTTTTTAACACTAAAAGAGAAAAACTTGAATTTTTAATCTATAAATACCTAGTGGAATCCAGTTGCTCTGAAATTCATTTAAATTAAATACTTTTAAAACTTGATTTTTTTTTTAAGTGAACAAAGGACAAGTGTCACCATCTTTTACATGCGAAAGATTAAGATGGGAAAGGAAGCCTGCTGATGAGACCCTAGCTTCACTACACAGGTTACAGCTATATGCAACAATTCGATTTGGACTAAGAGAAAGTTTGCTCTTTGAGATTTTAAGTAACTAAAATAATACTAAAAGAGAGAAATCTCTGCCTTTGCAGGCTTGTGCTTTCAGGATTAATCTGAGAAATTTTAAGAAAACATGAGCTGATGTTGTTGGAATTTGAGTTCATGACTAATAAACATGCAAGGGTATCAATGAAAATGTATTTTTTCCTTTATTAGATCAGCTTTTTTGGGATAATACTAGTAATTGAGTAAGTCCACCAAAATTCGTTGATGTCGGTAAAAGTAATTAAATTCCTATCTAAACCATTCTTCTTCCCTACGGTCCCAAATTATATGTCCATTTTTGAACAATGGATAAGGTTAAATATTTTCTTGCTAATTTAGTAATGGAGATGTCTATTCAAATTTCCTAAAAATCAGACATGTCTGACATTTACATGCTAATAGAGAAGAATATGAGGAGATTGAATTGTGTGCGCTTTCAATTTAGCCTGAAAATCAGTCATATTTGACATTTGCTTGCCAATATAAATACAATGTGAGAAGCTTGAATCGCGTGCATATTAAATGTAGCCTAAAAATCAGTCATATCTAACAATTCACATTCTATAATCTCTGTACGAAGTTATTAAGTAAGTAAAGACCTCTGTCCACATTCTTGATACCTGATAATGGAATTTAGTCACCACTTAAGAAATCATGTGTCTACAATGTAATTTAATATTTAAAATGTATTACATTTAATATAAACTATAATATAATAAATATATATTTATTAAATAAATATAAATATAATTAAAATAAACTATATTTTTAATAAATATATTATTCTCTCACGTTATCTCGCATTTCTTGACATGAGTTGTAGATTCTTCCTTTTTAATCTTTGCTTTACACTACGGACATCTTTTTTTAGTGTTGGCTGTAGTGTAAAGCAAAGATTAAAAAGGAAGAATCTACAACTCATGTCAAGAAATGTGAGGTAATGTGAGAGAATAATATATTTATTAAAAATATAGTTTATTTTAATTATATTTATATTTATTTAATAAATATATATTTATTATATTATAGTTT
>CATIWM010495572.1:0-30345 GCA_949671775.1 Mallotus repandus
ATATATGAGATGTTTCAAATTCTATAAAAAAAGTTAGGGAGGCTATTAGGTATATAAGGAACATCTCATATATATATATATATATATGAGATGTTTCAAATTCTATAAAAAAAGTTAGGGAGGCTATTAGGTATATAAGGAATTCACTTGCTAAGCTTAGAAAGTTTAAAGAATTGACCAAGTTGGTTAGTGTAGAATCCAAAGCTTCTTTTTATCTTTAGATGTGCCAACTAGGTGGAATTTTATCATGTTTAATGCTTAAAATAGATTGTCTATATGAAAAAAATTTTGAAAAATTATGATAAAACTGAGTTTGCCTTTAGGGTAGATTTAGGCGAGGATGTTCCATACATTTTTGAATGGCATTATGCAAATAACATGGTTGAATATTTACAGCAGTTCCATAAAATGACATTAAGAATATATGGTTCTTTTTATGTGACTTCAAATACTTTTTGCAATGAAATGCCTGATCTTTTCTATGTTATGAGTGAGTGAATGTAGTCAGCTGATGATAGTGTGATTTCTATGGGCATCAATATGAAAGCAAAGTTTGACAAATATAAGGGGGATCAAGAAAAAATGAATTTCATGATCTTCTTTGCTAATATATTAGATCTTACTAATAAACTTGAGTATTTAGAGTTTTCTTAGGGTAAATGTTTAAGGAAGGTGGAAGCATATTATATTCTCTTGTGAAATTCTCTCTGTTTAAAATGTTTAAGGACTATAAGGCCTTTTACTACCCAGTTATTGATTTTGGTTCTCAGTTTTAGTCCCAATCTACCTTCTCTTCTAGTTTTGCAAGCAATTAATCTTTAACTTCCACTACTACTTTGCCTTCTATTGGCAAGCCCCTTTCAATCTTGAAAGCTAAGTATAAAAAGCGCAAAATAAAGACTAAACTTGGTGGTAGCAAGCAATTTGAACTTGACATGTATCTTAATAAAGTAATAGTAGAAAAGGATGGAATTAATGTGTTACGATGGTGGAAGCTTAATTCTAAAAGATTTCCTATTCTGTCTCGCTTGGTTAGAGATATATCAACATTCCCCATCTCAACTATTGCTTCTAAATCAGCATTCAGTATGGGGGTGGAGTACTTGATGTCTTTAGAATTTCTTTTACTCCAAAGCCTGTGGAAGTCCTTATTTGCACACAAGATTGGCTACAATTGTCTAATAAGACAATTTTAGTTGAAGAGGCAATTGATGATATTGATAAACTAGAAAACTGTCAGCAGCAATCTTTTATAATATTATGTGATTTTCATTTCATGTTTACACTTTGGATTGGTACTTTCTAGTTGTTTTTTATTGTCTTGTTGGTAGAACTACCTAAATTGGGCAATGGCCCTTCATTGACATCAGCCAATGCATCTGCATCATAATTTGTTAGCTTATTTTACTGATAACTTTAGTAAATTTACTCATACCCACTCTTAGCTTGTTATTGTTACTCTTTCTCATATGTTGCATTGCTTGATTCTTTGTTGTTATGCTGTGTTTTGAGCCTGTGAATATGAGTCTTATGACAAACTTGTTCTACAAATTGTAGTTGTTGGCTCATTATGTCACTTGTTGCTTTTTAAGGCAATAATGAAGCTTCCACCATTAAATGTATGATTATAAAAAAGTTTGCTTGCTTAAGTTTCATTGGTGACAATTTGAAATAGTTATAAAAAATGTGGCATGTTCTCTTATATGACATGATATTCACTTTTTGACCCTCTTATTTTAATGTGTTTTAATTTGTTATTTTGAGCCTCTTACTACTACCTTGACTATTTGATTTTTACCTTTTAGTTACCTAATTTCTGAGCCAAAGAAACCTGATCTTATTTGGTTTCTAAACTGTTAGTTTCTCACTATTATTCAGCTCGATTCGGTTGTATATAATACTTCCTCGTAATCAATCGGTTTAATGGTTGGCAGTCTGAACTGAACCGAACTATTTGATGCACACCCTAATTAGAATGAGTTTTTTAATTATTATTTAAAGAAAAGATTAAATGGGAGAAGGTTTTAAATAAAAGGGAAAAGGTTCATTTAAGCCCCTTATGTTTGAACTAAGGCTCAAATATGCCCTCCAATTTTTTTTAGGCTCAAATAACTTAGGGTTTATTTAAAAACAGCTTTTTTGGCCCTTATAAATGGAGATAAAGTTTGAACATAGGCTACCTTTTTCTTTTTATTGACATGGAAATGATGCAAGTAAAATTGGAGCCCACCTGAACTACATAATCTTGATAGTTTCTTAAAGGAATAGATTTTGCACTTTTACATTAAATGTCCGACCACTATTTACTTCTATCATAAACATAGAGAAGAGAAGGAAATCTCTAACATCATTTTCACTGCCTCTCCACCCCTTTATACTAACACCAGAAATCGAACCATCATCTGCCTCTTTGCCTATCAATATCCCATCAAATTCTCTTCTTTTTGCACGTCTATCATAATTATTCTCTGTTTCTTCTCCTCTCCACTAATTTCAAATCTAATTTCTTTTAAAATCCTAATTCATGACCTTCTGATGCAACCTCACTCTTGATAATTATTGTGTTATTCTACAATTTTGTGAACTAACAAAAAAACAAGGGGAGCTAGCACTGACAGCTATCAACGAGAATAAAGATGGAAATTCACTTTTTTTCGAATGTGGGGATCGCGAAAAGGGTTGAAGGCCTTCCTAAAAATTTTGGTTAGGATTTAAACAATTCAACTTATGGCCATATACACGGTTTTAAGGTGAAGTTAGCAATAAGATGGAAAAAGGCCTTCATGGAACATATATCAAAATGGCCTTCATGGTTCAAGTTGGACATATGGTTTTAGTTTGAAACAAGGGACTCAAGCAAAGGTATGTGGTTCACAAACCGCAACAAAAACAATCTGTAAGAGCTTGTTAATAGGTCTATGGAGGATTATAGGTTGAAGCACTACCACAAAAACTAAGTGCAACTGCAAATTGATTTTTCAGGGACTACGTCAAGGCTTTTCTATAATTTGGGCAACTTGTTGATGTGGAATCAGAGTCAGTGATGTTGATTTTATTATGATTTATGATAAATGAACACTATGAATTGTTGGGTTTCATGGATAAGATGATTATAATAGGGAAGACATCGAAAATGAAGATATTGAAAAAGCAGATACAGAAAAAACTAGTAGCAAATAGAAAGAGAAAGAGATTATTTTAATTTTAATTTTGAAAAGCAAATAAAAATGATGATAAAGGAGAAGAATAATAATGTTGTCTTGATGGAGTTGTTACTCATGTTGTTGATTTTATGGTGCAGCCTAAAGGGACCAAGAGGTAGTGAAGGCATTGTTGGTGTTGGTAGTTGACAATATAATGGGTTTGGAGAAAAAATATAACTAAAAGAAAAGAAAAGAAAAAAGGGTGGTTAAAATAAAGACTAATAGGTTCAGAGAATGGGACCACTTGGTTCACATAAAAAAACAATAAAATATTTTTTTTTGTCATACTAGGATTTTTTTTTTTTGAACAACCATTTGTTAGTATGTTAGTAAGTTAGACTAAGTTAGGCTAGATGGGGTGGAGTGGGGTTCGAACCTCCCACATCCACAAGGGCATTCAACGCCCTCACCACCACAACCAAAACATGAGGCTTGTCATGCTAGGATCGCAAGTTAGCCATGTGAATTATAATAACGGTTATTTATGGCCTCCGTTAGCACAAGGGTCAAGAAAGTTGTTTTTAAATAAACCCTAATTTGTTTGAGCCTAAAAAAATTTGAAGGATATATTTGAACATTGGTGCAAATAAAAGGGGCTTAAATGCACCTTATTCCTAAATAAAGTAAATAAAATGAAAAAATAAAATAAAAGAAAAGAAGTGAAGGGGTACTACAATTACCTGGGAAAACGGCATGCAAAAGTCAGAATGGGCGCGTTGTGTTCTCCTATCACAACGGCGATTTTAGAGATCAAACAAAAACAATAACGCTGATGAGATTTAGATTGAAGTTGGTCATGGATTCCCATGCTCTCTACTATTTGTCCTTTCTTTTGTTATTTAATTATAAAGGTGTTCTACAATTAATCAAATCAAATATTTTATCACCCCCACCACGTGCATTCACTCTCTTTTAATCTATCACATTCATTTTCTTACTCATAATTTTCCAGATACCAATCAATCTTATACACTGTACTATACAGCGTACGTCTTCATTCATATATATTAAATATAGATTTGGATCTTATATGGGTTATTGTTATTATTGTTCTATATATACAGAAATGAGTTCATGGAACGTTAGTCCCTTATAAAACCAACATCATTTCATATCCAAAAAAGACATTACAATAACTTTGCTCGTGTAAAGCACACCAAGGGGAGGAAAAAAGACAACCAAAAAAATAAAAACATGGAGAATTATGAATTGATGAAGGATTTGGGAGCTGGAAATTTTGGGGTCGCAAGGCTTTTGAGGCACAAGGAAACCAAAGAGCTTGTTGCTATGAAATACATCGAGCGCGGCCCCAAGGTTCCTTCTCATTTGATCATTTGCTTCTGCTTTTTCTATTTTCTTTTTTCTTTTTAATCTACCAACTACACAAGATGACGAGGAGTATGGCTAATTTTGTTGTATGTTGTTTTGGTAATTATTATTGTTTGACAGATAGATGAGAATGTGGCAAGAGAGATCATTAATCACAGATCACTTAGACATCCCAATATAATTCGATTCAAGGAGGCAAGTACATCTATTTCTTGAAAAATTACACCTAAACACAGCACCGTATTCTGGGTGTTTTGATTTAAATTCTGATATTTCTAATTCTGTATGAATTTAATTTTTTCTAATTTGCAGGTAGTCTTGACACCCACACATTTGGCCATTGTGATGGAGTATGCAGCTGGTGGAGAACTATTTGAAAGGATCTGCAATGCTGGTAGATTCAGTGAAGATGAGGTTACCTCTATTTCTTTTTCTCTCTTTACATCATTTCCTTTATTCTAATTCTAATTAGCAAGCACTGATCTGTTGTTGATGTTGCTGTTGTTGTTGTTTTTTTTTTTTTTTCCTCCTTTAATTGTTCAGGCTAGATTTTTCTTTCAGCAGCTGATATCTGGTGTGGATTATTGTCACTTCATGGTATATTCAAGATTAGTTTTAACATTTTCATTCATCACAAGGAAACTTCTACAGTTGTAACTTGTGCTTCTGCTTGTGGTCATTTGCCTACTTGAACAGCAAATCTGTCATAGAGATTTGAAACTGGAAAACACACTGTTAGATGGAAGTCCTGCACCTCGCCTAAAGATATGTGATTTTGGTTATTCTAAGGTTTGGAAATAAACAGCACATGCACGTTTCTTTACTTTAGCAACGATTTTCAATCAAACGCATGCGTGCACGTTAATTCCTACGTGCTGATATTGAAATTTTGCTTTCCGATTTGGTATAATCCAGTCATCATTGCTGCATTCAAGGCCAAAATCAACTGTAGGAACTCCAGCATATATAGCACCGGAAGTTCTCTCCAGGAAAGAATATGATGGCAAGGTAATTTCTCATTGCTGCTTTTTGTGTGATCAATCTTCTTTATTTTCACATGTTTAGCATTTAAGGAGGGCCACTCTCTATATTGAAGGATGCATAAGTTCTCTATACGAAACCATAAATAGAAAGATAAGTGACCAGGGACTCTTGCTTTTGAGGTACGAGTTCAAGTTCATCCTTCACACCATCAAGAGATTAATTCTCATGAAATACTAGATCTGTGGAATTTACCATGTGGTAGTTCATAAAATTGGTTTTAAAAAAATTACCTACACTAGTGCATTGCACCTAAAGATAGGATTTGTGTCATATTATCCAAGTGATTTACACTTATGACTAATAAAAATGATATACGCATCTCTCTACTATAAATTCTATCATTAGATGTAATACATTTAAGCGGTCGTTTAGTTCATACTCCGGAATCAAAATCAGAACGAAAGGATCAGAAATAGAACAAAAAATTTAATAAAATGTTTGATTTACAATAAAATCAGAATTCATCGTGTTTATATATGAAAATATATTAAATAATAATTATTATGAATTTATATATTTTATTGAGTACATTATTATTTGCTCCATATGTTTTAGCCTAATACACTATTTTATTCCTGACATTTAAAAAAATATTATTTTATCTCTGACATTTACGAATTCGTGTACTATTTCATTCCTGACAGAAAATTAAATAGTCTTAACTGTTGCAAATATCATAAATGAATAAGTATTTTTTTAAATATTAGAGATAAAATAGTGTATTAAGCCAAAATATATAAAATATACATTAATTTATCCTATTTTATTTTATTATTTTAAAAAATATTTTATTTTATTACTTCAAAAAATATTTTATTTCGTGAACTTGAATAATGTATGACAATATTTAAAACTTTAAACCGAAATGGTGCTAAGAACCATTTCTTTCTGTATTGTTGTCATTTTCTAGTGTTTGACAACTTCGATGCACATGCTTCACACTCAACGAAAACTAATAGTAAACCTTTAATGCACATGCCAGTTCGGTTTGCTTTTGAACATTATACTTTATTTTTTCTTTTATATTTTTTCTTTTTTTAGACAAGTCTAGGTGGTCCTTAATTATGGGTGGAGACTAATTATATATCATTCACACTTTTTTTTTTCTTTTTGAGAAAAGAAAAAAGAAAGTGTGAATGATATATAATTAGTCTCCGCCCACAATTAAGGACCACATAGACTTGCCTCAAATGGTATTAATTTTGAACCAATCGTTCTATTTTAGTCTCAAGATGGTACACTATTCATTGTCCAATATGACTTTTTTTAAATAAATAAAAAAGAGAAATAAGAATTAACTTTCCCCAGAATTTTGCTGGCTTAAAATACATTAATGTGCACTGAGTTTTAGGACACTTCACTTCCATTTGTTACCCTTTTCTCAATTCTATTTTCTTTCATATTTTGGCGAATGAGGACTTGGTTCAAATTTCAAGTTCAGGCACGTTAAGTGTTGACCAGTATACCACTAGCTATAAGACTGACTAGTGACTTCCCACTAAATTGCCTTGCTAGTTATTTTATCAGCATGGGATAAGCTACTTCGGGCAACTGTTCCTGTGGGTGAGTATGGTCTGGTTTGATTCGGATTTTTCAAGTCCCATGCTCAGCCGTAATTGCCCCTGCATTTTGTTGCCTTGGTTACTCTCATGGTTTGCATGGTGTGGGAAATTAGTTTTTCGGCTTTTGCCCCTTTTATTATTAAAAATATATATATATATAACAATTCTTAAATAGAAAAATAACTGCCTTAAAAAAAGTCAATTGTGGTTGATATTCGCACATACTTTTTTCGTTCCATTCTAATTTTTTTTTAAGAAAATAGAATTAGTTCCACATCAAATAATTTTTTTAGATTAGCAATAAAAAATAATTTTTTCTTTTCAATTTTACCCACATCTTGATTTTAGAGTAAATTTTTTATTAGAGATTCACACTAACTTTTAATCTTTTCTAAAAGAGGATAATATAATCATTTGCACCTATAATTATGCATATTAAATAAAATTCGTAATTTTTATATCAATACTTTAAAAAACAATTGAAATGGAATAGAGTAATGTTCAATGTAAGAAGTACATAATTTTTTAAATTCAAATTTTTAGAAAAAAAAAATTATTATTTTTACGATCAGTATTTTTGTAAATGAAGAACTCATCTCATTGTATGTAACTCATAAATTTCTGTCTATCCATCATCCAATTTTTTATAGTAATTTTTTTTTAAAAAAAAAAAGGAAAAACAAAAATTTATCATTAATATTTAGCTTGAGTCAGATTATCATGTTTTGTCTCAAAATATTGTAAATGAACTGTAATAGATGGATGATTTGTAATGCCCTTGTCATGTTCTGTCTCAAAATGAAATTGATGTTGGAATAAATTGGTTGTGTACATGCATCATTATGAACTTACAAGTATATCAACTTCTAGTGCATTTATATGCGACAAACAAACCATATGTAACATACATATATATATATATATTGTGCTATATTCACAGCATTGTAAGGAATGCTTGATTTGAAATTTCTTTTCTTTTCTCCACATTTTTGTTTAGCTGGCAGATGTATGGTCATGCGGAGTTACACTCTACGTGATGCTGGTAGGAGCATACCCTTTTGAAGATCAAGATGATCCCAAGAATTTCAGGAAAACAATTCAGGTGAATGTGCATCCCATCTTTCAATATCGAATTATTTATTGGATTCTTTTCCCATAATTACTTTCACTGTTTTATTTCATCTGCAGAGAATAATGGCTGTACAGTATAAAATCCCAGACTATGTTCATGTCTCTCAAGACTGCAGACATCTTCTCTCTCGCATTTTTGTTGCAAATCCTTCCAGGGTATGCTTCATTCTGAAATTACAAAAACAAAGTTGTTTCAAATGTTGAAAATTAAGCCACATGCTGGAGATATGTTTTTTTTTTTTTTTGAATTGTCTGTTGTAAAATATATTTAGAATTTTGTTATGCACAATGCTACCATCCACCATGTCAGTTTGTCAATTAACAAATCATTTATTTTTCCAGAGGATTACGATCAAAGAGATCAAAAGCCACCCATGGTTCTTAAAGAATTTGCCCAAGGAATTGAGGGAGTCAAGCCAAGCAAATTATTTCCAGAGAGATAATACAAGCTATTCTGCTCAAAGTGTGGAAGAGATCATGAAAATTGTGTCTGAGGCAAGAAATCGACCCCCATCATCTGTCCCTGTGAAGGGCTTTGGCTGGGGAGCAGAAGATGAAGTGGAGGAAGTGGATGATGCAGAATTGGAAGAAGATGATGGAGAAGATGAATATGAGAAGAGAGTCAAGGAGGTCCAAGCAAGTGGAGAATACCTAATAAGTTAATAGTAATTTAATTTGTGGGTGGAATAGTCTTTGTTTAAATACTAATTAAACTTGAACAATTAAAAATGAAACTTACTTGACCTATATACTACTCTTCCTGGTCAGGCATGTGAAGAACTGTTTGAAACCTTACGCTGATTCCTCGGGTCAAATCATTAATTTTATGAAATCTTCAATCAGTTTTAGTTCTAATACAGCTGAAAATGTGAGGAGTTCTGTTTGTGATTTTCTTGGTGTGCGTAGGGTGGAGAATCATGGGCATTATCTTAGGCTTCCTTCTTTGTTTGGTAAAAACAAGAGGGATATATTTGCTTTTGTCAAACATAGAGTTTGGTTTAGAATTCAATGTTTGAGAAATAAATTTCTTTCTAAGGCAGGGAAAGAGCTCTTGTTGAAAATAGTGGCTCAAGCTATTCTATCCTATGTTATAAGCGTATTTTTATTTCCACTTGACATATGTGCTGAGCTCAAGAGAATGAGGAACTCTTTTTGGTGGGGGAAGTATAAAAGTAATGACAAGGGTATTCATCGGCAAGAATGGAGGAAAATGTGTAAGAGCAAATCATGGTGGCTTGGGTATTCATCGAATTCATGATTTTAACTTGGCTTTGATTAACAAGTAAAGTTGGCGGTTGCTCACTAATCCAGATTCCCTCTTGGCCAAGATTTTTAAGGCTCGTTATTATAGAAACTCCTCTTTTTCTGAGGCATCTATTGGCCATAACTTGAGTTATGTTTGGAGATGCATCATGGCTACTCAAACTCTTCTTAAGAATGGTATTAGATGTCGAATTGGGAACGGAGTAGCTACCCTAATTGGTTCAGACCCGCGGTTACCAGTTCGGGACAATCCTTATATTGAGTCTGATCTTAATAATGATATTAGGAGATCAAAAGTTAGTTCTCTCTTTGTTCCAAACAATCAGTCTTAGGATCATGATGTAGTGCAGGATATTTTTAATAAGCATGATGCTAGTATTATCATGAGGATTCCGTTGAGCAGAAGGGTATTAAAAGATGGTTGGTTCTGGTTTTAGGAGAAGAAGGGGGTCTATTCAGTTAAGAGTGCTTATAAGTCTTTGATTTTAAATCGAGGTAACTTTGTTTTTGCAAATCATTCTTATTTTTGAAAGCAGTTGTGGTCCCTTAAAGCACCTCTGAAGTTTAAATCCCTAATTTGGAGAGCTTGCTCAAATGTGCTCCCTACTTTGGATAATTTAGTAAAGCACTGCGTGGATGTGGTGAATGTTTGCCCTTTCTACAATGGTTGTGAGGAATCAGTTGTTCATATTTACATGGTCTGTCCTATTATTCGTTAGTGTTAGTTATCGTTTCCAATAATAATAGACAGGTTAGTTAACTTAACTTTGATGGGGTGTTTATCTTCCTTATTTTCTACCATTTCTCTTAAGGATCGTGGCTTGGTAGTGTCAATTTTATGGCACATTTGCACAAGCAGAAACTCTTTCATTTAGGAGGGTAGATCATTTCATCCTTTGTCTGTTTTTCACAAATTTGTGGTTGCTATTCAACGTTGGCAGCAAGCTCAGAGTAATAGTTTGAATGGTACTTATATGAGTCAGACAATGAATGATGTTGTTAAGTGGACTTACCCTTTAGAGGGTCGAGTAAAGTGTAATGTAGATGCAGCTATATTTGCTCAGGTGCATAAGGTTGGGTTCGGGCGTGTAGTTCGTGATTCATCATGTGCTTTCTTTAGAGCCTGTAGCAAGTGCACTATTAATGCTAATCTTTTTCCTCTCTTGGCAGAAGCTTGGGGTGTTCGAGAAGCACTTTCTTGGCTTAAAGAGCTCGAGATGCAAAATGTAGAAGTTGAAGTGGACTCTTTGACACTTTTAAATGTTGTAAACTCTACATTTGCAGATTTATCTTCGGTTGGTTTGATTATTTCTGATTGTATTTTTCTTCTTCAAGAGATGAGTAATGTTAAAATCTCTTTTATTAAAAGATCAGTGAACTAGGCAACTCATTGTTTAGCAATAGCCTCAGTTTCTTTGCCTAATCTTAGATGTTGGCGGACAATTGCTCTTTTAGCTCTAGTTGATGTTATTCAGTATAATTCTCAATGAAACTTCTTGTTAAGTTTCAAAAAATATATATATACTACTCTTCCTATATTATTATAATAAACAAAAATTTTCACTAATCAATTATCGCATTCTGGAATCTTTTCATTCATTTTTTTTTAAAAGCAACTATATTCATTGAATCGAAATTGCAAGCTTAGGGTAGAAAGTTTTTTATTTCAAATAATTAGTGATAATTTAATTTCCGGAACTTCCAAGTCTAGCAATCAACAAAGGGGCAAGGTGAGATGTGGGGTTTCCCACACAAACCCTTTAATGCTTAAGTCAGAGATGGTAGAAAGAGAATTTAGAGAGAAAAAGAGAGGGTAATGAGCTAAAGGAATAGAATGAATAATAAAGAGAGAAGTGAGTAGTATTTATAGAGAGTATAATGCTCAAACCTAAGAGGAATAGGATTCCTCTTTCATGTAGGACTAGTGCCTATTAGAGGAGTTTCTTCCTAATCCAGGAGTCTTTTTAATGAGGGACTTCTCTTCCTATTTGGATTGATCTTCCTTTTCCTACAAGTAACCTTTATTTAGGAAAATAAACCCTTAATTGAATAGGAATATATATGTGGGGTATCAAGAGTCCTCCCCGAAAGTTTTGTCGAATATTTGTTAACACCAATAGGACCGACTTGACACTCTTTGGAACACTGACCCTTTTTCCTTGTTACGGGAAAATAGAGGGTAGTGAGGGGAGTACTTAAAGAGCTTAGGGATGGCATAAGTGCACTTATAACACTCAAGTGGAGAAAAAGGGAACTGCCACTTGGTATCACCTGAGAAATTGTTCGTTTAAAGGACTTAGGCAAACTCGGATCCCTTTCTTAGAACTATATTCGCCCATTAGATAAAGCATTGGGTTTGAATTTTGATGTCATTAAGCTCTTTTGTTCGAGACATCTCCATACCGCCAGATGTTGAGCATTGCCGACCTTACTTTACGTACAGTGCTTCCAAGAACCATATATTATTATACATCAACATCTACATGCAAATGCAAGAACAATATATACACACAAGCGCATAACAATATGGAAGAATGATGCATGGACATGGAAAAATGGTATAATAATAGAATGATACATGATCATGGAATATGCTAAACTAATGCACATAAATAGCATACAAGCATATCATAGCATATATCGCAATAATGATAAAACATATGAATATAATAAATATAAATAACAAAGCAAGCAATTAACCTATGCCATGATGATTATGGCAAAACCATGTCACAAACAAAATGCAGGCTAAGTAATGAAATATGAGAAACATAAGCAATAAAAAGTAATAAATTAAAAGAGAAGAGGGATGAGAATGACTTACACATTTTGTAAATATCGTCTCTATAATTGCTCCATGTTTTGAGTTTCTGGGTAATAAAACATTTTATTTGAAAATTAAAAGAAAACAACTTTGAATATCGAAAATAAAGGAAGTAAAATGCTTAAAAGATGAGTTTAACTTTAAAAAGGAATGAAATTGGATGTTTTTGAGAAATAAAATAAAAAAAGTGACTTGGAAATCAAAATAAAGGAAAAATGCTTGAAAAATGGATTTTTAAATTGGGAAAAGTCTAGAGAAGCATTTAAAAATTATATTTGATTAATTATGTGCACCATTAATTCATAACATGAGATTCCATTAAATTAGACCTCAAAATATGAATTTTGTACCTTGGATGAACATTTCTCTCATTATTTTTTTATAAAAGGTTGGGGAAATTAGCATCAGGTTGTGCACTTGGGCATCCCAACTAAGTTGGCACCCCCTTAGCACAAGCATCACACACTAAGGATCCACCATATATTAAAGAATAAAATAAAAAATTATTAACAAGAATCACGAACAACCCATAAAGGGAAATAAAAACCAAAAATAAGCTAATGGAATCTGTGTAATTCCAAACTAACAGCATCATAGAGCATCAGGTTATGACAGCATGTTGGATAGGAAGACCACTACTGAGGTTGTTGTAAATGAAGACCTAAGGAAGCTAGCTTGTCTACTACCCTATTGCCCTCATGGAAAATATGGCTAACATGGTGCTGAATAGAATCGAGCTGGGAAATGCAGCACTGCCAATCCCTTCTAACACGCTAAGGGACCAAAACATTTCTTGCTTATAGCATACATACCACAAAGAAAGAGTCAAACTATATCCAAATTGAGGAAAGGCCAATAGCAAAAGCCTTATCAACTGCAATAGCGACAGTAAGGAGCTCCACTTTAAACATAAAATAATTACTAACTGGTGTAGCAAATGAAAGAAAAACAGAGCCATGACAGTCCCTAAAAACACCACCAGCTGTCACTTGACCAGGGGAGCCAAGAATAGCTCCATCAGTGCTAATCTTTGCCCAAACTGAAGGAGGGTGCACCCAGATAACAGGAATTGCTACAAGGTGGAGGCGAAAGATACCTAAAACCCAAAGCCACTACAAAATACAGTGATCAATCATGGTGTTACACATATTACCCGATCAAAAAATTTTAGCTTCCTTCATAGATTGGCAAACAGTACGAATTGAGATTGAAATAGAAATCAAAGCTTCATTAAAAATAAGCTCATTTCGAGCTTGCCAAATGCACCATATGACAACATGCACACCTACTCGCCATAGAACTAAAACTTAAGAAGAGAATTTTAAACGCATAGTTGACTTGAAGAGGTGATAAAAACTAGAGGAAAAATCCACTAAAGCCTCAAATAAACTACACAAAGCTAACTAAAGAGTTGTAGCATAAGACTATTTAGAGAAAATGTGGTCCAAGGAGTCCTCGGCAGTCAGACAGAGAGAGCATCTTGAAACCATTTGTAAACCCTTAGCTTGAAGAACATCTATATAGGGAATTTTACGATGTAAAATCCTCCATAAAAGGAAAGAACACGTCAGAGGTAGGTAATGGCACCAAACCTCATTACTCCAAGAAACTTTAGGTAAGCTCACTCTTATATGATTATATGCAGCCTTGTAAGTGATAGTTCCTGTGGAAGAAAAATGACAAATGAATTCATTTGTAGAAGAGAAAAATAAATTTCTAATGTCTTCCACAATATTAGGATAAAAAGAACAAAATGCATTTAGAATGTGCCAAGTCCAATTGTAAAAAATATCTAAAATAGAGGCCTGAAGAAACTTGAAATGGGAGGAAGGAATTGGAACTTTATCAATAATGCGATAACCTAACCAATTGTCAAACCAAAAGCTAAGACTAGAATTAGCAAGAGGAACCCATTGACAATTCTCTTACAATTCTTCATAACTACTTCACATTGAAGACCAAACCGAATAAGAAATAGAAGAGGATCTAAGCTACTTGAAAGAGTTAAAAAATTGGCTTCTTGGAAAGGAGAATGTAAAACCATCATCATAAATAACCCGCCAAGCCAATTTATATAATAAAGCTTGATTAAGCCAAGAAAGTATTTTTAATTCTATGCCACCTTCCTCAAGAGGAGCACAACAAGCATTCCATTTAACAGTAACCAATTTCTCAGACTTAACATCGCCAATCTAAAGAAAATTCCGAATTGATTTCTCTAATCTTTTAAGCAAAAGAGTAGGCCATTTGTAAACCATAAAAGAGTGAAGAAAGAACCATAACTACCTAAATTAATAAGAGCCAACCAACCTGCCATAGACAAGGTGTGACTTTTCCATTTGTCAAAATTGGAAAGGATTTTTTCAGCAATACACTGCATCCATCTATGTTTTGGAGCACTAATAAATAATGGAACAGCAACATAAACAAAAGGCAGAGATCCTCTATGAAATCCAACAAAAGAGGTAAGAAAAACCATGCAACTACTAAAGATATATTTACCATAATAAATTTTAGACTTATTCTAATTAACACACTGTCCAGAAATCAAGCCATAGTCATAAAAAATTTAACTAGCCTCTGAATATTTGTAATAGAAGCATGGCAGAAAATCAAAACATCATCTGCATATAAAAGATGAGAAGGGCAATGGGCAATACCTAAAGCATACATTGGAACCAAATAATGAGAATCAAAAGCATGCACCAACCATCTGTTTAAGAAGTCTTCTACCAAGCTGAAAAGTAAAGGAGATAATGGGTCCCCTTGTCGAACTCCGCGAGAACAGTTAAAATAACCCTAAGGAGAACCATTAATAAGAATCAAAAAATGGGCAAAATTCAAAATATTATTAATCTAAGAACATAAAGTAGTGGAGAACCAAAAACCCTATACGACTAAAATGATAAAACCCTAATCCAAGGTATCGAAAGCCTTTCTAATGTCAATTTTGACTGCCATATTACCGCCATAGCAATGAGAATTCAGCAAATTAACACATTTTGAGGTAGTAGCAATACGATTCTCAATGTTTCAACCCTTAATAAAATCGAATTGATGAGGCTTAACAATCCTACTAGCAATACTGGCTAATCTGTCAGCCAAAATCTTCGTGATAACTTTGAAGATAAAATTACCTAAAGTAATAGGATGATACTTATCAACAGTATCAGCATTTGGCACCTTAGGAATCAAAATCATGAAATTGGAGTTGAGGCCATGGAAAATCGAACCTGTAACAAAAAATTTCCGAACTGCTACACAAACATCCTGGCCTATAATATCCCAACAGTTTTTATAAAATAAGCCAGTAAAACCATTTGGACTAAGAGCACTATAGGGGTCCATAGAGAACACTGTATTTTTTATGTCCAAATCCAGAGGAACTCGAAGTAGAAAATAATTTTCTTCCTGAGTAACCAAAGAGGGAATAATTTATGTAACCATAGAAAAATCTCGATTCATTGTAGAACCCGAGAAAAGGTTTGAAAAATAATCAACGATATGATATTGGACTGCAGCATCATCAAAAACAAGAGAATTATTAATAACCAAATATGAATTCCAGTCATAAGGCGACTCCAAGCAAGTAAGCTATGAAAAAATTTAGTATTTCTATCATCATCATGCAACCATTTAATTCTGCATTGATCTTTAAGTAAACAGTGCTTATTTTCAAGATGCATCTCCAAATTCTGATGGGCCTATAACTCCTGAGTATGAAGCTCTTCTAAGAAACCATGATAAGAAATAGCTATTTGAATATCTCTAATTTTTCTTGGCTAAAGAAATATTGACATCTGCATGACCAAAAATAGTCTTATTCCAATTACAAAGAAAAACCTGGAGCAATTTAAATTTCTTCATAAGAACATGCATGGGATTTCCTTGAAAAGAAAGAGAGCTCCAAAAATCCTTAAAACCTTTAACATTTCTCACATTATAAATTATTGAACACATAATAAAATCATTTTATTTAAAAAATAGAAAATAAAAGAAAATATTATCCATATCCTTGCATTTGGATGATTTTTGTGAACAAAAAAGAACAACAAAAATAGAGCATAAAAAAGGTATTAATTTTATTTAAGCAAAAAATAAACTTATCATGAAAAATGATAAATTTTTATTAAGGAAAATGTAAAATTCCATATTTAACTACAATAAGAGAAAACGAAAAAGGATTTATTTATAGAAAAAATATTTGAAAGAGGAATGCAAAAGATAGCATTTTATTAATCATAAAAGATTAATTACCTAATAAAAGAAGAAAAACAGCTTTTGGTTTATTTTTGGTTTCTGGCAGCAAACAAAAGCAAATTAAACATAAAAATAAATGGAAAATTTGATGTAACTGATAAGAAAAAGCATAAATAATATCAAAAAGGGACATGTAATAATAAAATTACAAATTAAAACACATAAACAAAGGAGTAGGAGTAGAGATTATAAATAAAAAGATAATAAGAACATAATTAAGGCATGAAAATAAAAAGAAATGAGAGTTAGGTGTTGAGATTGAGATGATGGTGAGAATTGATATATCACAACAATATATAACATAAATTGATAGTAAAAATAACAAATGAAAAATAAAAGTTAGAAAGAAGTTAGTAGGAGTTAGTAAAATAAGTCTCTTAAAATTAAGATCTTGAGATTGATAGCCAGAGGTATTCAATGGATGATGCTAATGCAATGGATGATGCTAATGCAATGCATGCTCACACAAGCATTAAATAAACTCGGGGCGCATGCAAAGTATGATACATGATGCAATTCGGGAAGCATGCAAAGTGATGGAAATTCGGGAAGCATGTAAGTATGCAAGTGATGCAAGCTGGGAAGCATGCAAGTGTGCATCAGAGAATCTAAAAATGAGCACACACATGATAGTGATATGCAACAAGCAAGTGATATACATAAAGGCAAATGAATACATGATAATGCAATAATGCAAGAGAAATTGAGGGAGAAGTAGAGAATAGTAGTACAATATATAAGAGTAGAGAAAAGGTTGGTAGAGATAAGAACAACAAGGAATAAACATGAGTTGGATTAAGGACACAAGTATTTAAAAGCTTTACTAAACATCTTAACTCCAAATGACTACAAAATGGACTCAATCAAAGTATGAAATATGGAAATAAAGACCCACAAGACTCCAAAATTAAAATAAAGACACATAAATAAGGTACTTGTATCAAAATGACAACAACAATCATCAAGAATGTAAATTATGGACATCAATTCTTTCAAATAAGCACAAAGTACCCAAGATGCACAAATAATGATTTATGATGAAAAACACAACCACAATGACTAAAAAATAATAAAAACCCTAATTTACAAGAAAAATTATGCAAATTATGTCACAGCAAAAATAATTTAATAATCAAAGCACACTAAAGCACAATTAAGCACAATCAAGTAACATATGACAATTACACACACTAAACAAAGGAAAAAACATGAATTCAAATCAAAATTAACCATAAAACATAAATTAAATCAACAAAATTTTCAATTGGAAGTCACACTAATACCCACAATCACAATCATATTCATCAAACCAAAGCAAGAATAAGGATCACACTTTAAAAGCACTTTGAAAGGGGTTTTGATAAATAAAAGAAAAATAATTGTAAAATTAATTAAAAGTAGAAAAATAAGTAAAATTAATTGAATTCCATCATCCTAGGATCTTAGGGAAGGGTTAGAATCATGCTTAAGCAAGTATATGCCCTCTGGAACCCTAAAATCTATCATCGGAGTCATTTGGACGAAGAATAACGAACAACCAATTTTGCCTTCTGTCTAGCCAGTTTTAGGGCTTGAATAGCCGGTTTTGGGGCCTCCAATAACCGGTCTGAGAGGCTCAACAATCATTTTTGGCACATCAACACCCGGTTGGTTGTTCATAGGCCAAAACTAGTTGTTTATGTCTGAACAACATGATTTTGCACTCTTTTGCTTTTAAAACTTGATTTTAATGCCCCAAACCCTAGAAATAAGATGAGAATCAATGAGAGTGATGTTTTAGAAGGTGTTTACCCTTAGAATTTGGGCAAAAATTCACCAAGAAACACCAATTGATTGAAGAAAATTGAGATTGAAACTCAAAAGGGGAAGGGTGCTTTTAGTGAGTTTAGGCTTGGATTTGGTTTTTGATTTGTGTGGAATTGATTTGCTGGAGCTTGGTTTTTGTCTTAGGTGATTAATTTTTTTATTTTTGAGAGGGATTTGAGAAGAAAATAGAGAGAAATTAGGTCTAGAGGAATTTTGGCATAGTTTCCCCTTGATGTCCCAAAATTTTCCTAATTTCTAAGGCTTTTTAGAAAGAATTATTTTATAATTTTTTTGGGTTTTTGTGCTGGAATTTTTTCTATTTGGAAGTGGTTCTCTTAACCTTCAAAAGCCCCCTAAAACTTTCTTTGAAGCTTCTGTTTAGAGGCATTTGAGGTTAGTGGCATTTAGTGTAAATTTTCTTGAATATTGAAAGTTATTAGGTAATAGTATATACTCTTCCTTTAAAGAGTTGACACTTGTACTAGTATATTCCAAATTTGGAATATTCCTTTTATTGACAAATGTCCCTTTAGGATAGGGACAAGAAGAGGTAGATAGTTGTGGGACCCACTGACATATTGAAATTTTAGAAGACAGTTTCAAACTGAAATTCAACTCCGGGAGCTTTGTTTGACCACTAAAAAGTCATATTGACCAAAGTTTGACTTTTGTTCTTAGGACTTCTAGAGGTTAATTTGAAGCTTCTAGAATCAAAACCAGTATGAAAACTATAAAAAACAGACTGTAAATAGCCCTTACATAAGGTTGTACTTATTGGTTTAGAAGACACAACTCGGGCAAAATTTTCTCTTATTATTCTTCTCAAACCTCTTTCTCAATACCAAAGAGGTAGGGTTAAGGTTTGATTGGGGTTTGGTCAGGTCTTAAAATGGTGTATTTGGTGATCAGATAGGGTTTAAGTGGTTCGGTGAATTTTGAAATGGCATGAATTTCAATTCTCTTCATCAAATTAACTGTATGATGAGACATTTTAGCTTTTTCGTCATTGGCTATCAAGGTTTTCAAAAACGACCTCAACAGTAAGATATTTTAGTATTTCTATTTGTAAAAATAAATACTTTAATATTTTATCTTAATAAGATGAACGAATTTTAATATGTAATTTATTTTAAATTTAAAATCAAATTAAATTAGATTTTTCAACATGTTCACATGTCTTATTAAACATCTAAAAATTTAAAAAATATCTAATTTTAATAAATTCATTAAATTTCATTTATTTTGTCTAATATTTACTTTTTTAATTTAATTTAACTAATTTTAATTTCTGAATACAAATGAGAAAAATAATAAAATCAAATACAAAATGTGAATATAAAACTAAGTTGGTAAACATTTATGAATTTGTTAAAATTGTAAATTAATTTTTTATATATGATGTAAATATGTATATTTGTTAATGTTGACAATTTGCATGATCAAACTCCTAATTTTGATTATCAATTTAAGTTGCTAATGATTTCATTTAAGTGTGTAGAAACTTAATTGTTCATCAAGATCCTTCATTCTTATTTGGAGATATGCAATACACTTATAAATATGTATTTCTTTGAAGTATAATATCCCAATTATATATTCAAAGTATTCAGAGCATTTAAGCATAAAAAAGACACATTTTTGACAAGGTGTCTCCTCACGAGGAGCGTCCCTAAAAGCTTCAATATTGAGCTTCATTGATTAAATGAGGTAGTGATGCTCATGAGGAGTGCTCACGGTCTTGAGCAGCTCGTGAGTACACTCTTGACAACTCACAACGTATAGATTCAAGCAAATTTCAAACACGACAGCTCTAAAATTGATCCTCACGACCCATGACTTCTTCCTCATGATCGTGAGAATCATTCTGACAGAAATAAGTCAATTTAAATCTACAGAAGCTTGGAGACATTGGAGACACAATCATTGGCTTAAACAATAATATTTTTGAGTTGTTTATCTATATAAACTACTCCTAGAGCTCATTTGAGGTTTAAGAAACTTGTTTATTCTTTATTCATTCTTAAGCATTCAATTAAGCTCTCAAAATCCTTTTTAAAATCATTTTTGTATTTAATCAACTCTTATGAGAGTTTGGTAAGTGTTAGAATAGATATTCTTGTTCTTCTATTTTCTAGGGTTAAAAAAAAGGAAGTGAGATTCTATTCTAAAGGAATTGGTTTAAGTGTTTGTCCATCAAAACGCTTGGAAATTCACTTTTAGAGTGATCCTTGAAAACTCTTGTTTGTGTGGTTTAAGAGTGAGCCTTGAAACTCTTAATTGTAAGGTTTGAGTTGTGCTGAAAACTCAAGTTGCAAGAATCAATCTAAGAGAATATATTAAAGTGTTTAGAAATCCTAACTAAGAAGAAGTTAGGTAGAGACGTAGGATTGTTGAGAATCCAAACTCTTTAAATTATTATGTTCTTTATTCTTTATTCTCAACATTCTTTTAATTCTTATTTTAATTTTCTAATTTTTCTTCAAATCTTCAATTAGCCCTATGCACCCCCCCCCCCCTTTAGGGCTCTTTCAATTGGTATCAAAGCTTGAATTATAGGAACTTCATTGCTAGAATACAAGATCATAAAGAGTGAATCTCAAAACATTTATTCTCTTAGACCTTTCTTTGATGGTAGTGATTATCCTAATTGGAAATTCAAAATGGAGTTATATTTAGATAGTGATTCCATCAAACTTTGGGAAATTGTCCTAAAAGGATGGGAACCGCCTAAAGCTACTATTGATGGTGCAGTCACTACTATATAAAGAAGTGAATGGAACAACAAACAAAAGGAAGAAAATTATAAGAATAAAAAGGCTATGATCACTATAGTCTCCTCCATGATAAGAGAAGAAAGTGTGAAGCTTCAATGTTGTATTTCGACCAAGGAAATGTGGGAGACCTTGGAAAATCACTATGAAGGCAATGTACAAGTTAGAGGCAAGAAGGTTCAACTTCACATGTCATATAAACTCTTCAAAATAAAGCCACACGAATCAATCACGGAAATGAAAAACTGTCTCAATGCTCTTCTTACAACCCTCAAGAAACTTGGAAAACATTTCTTTAAGGAAGAAGTAAACAATAAGATTCTAAGAATCCTACCCAAGAAGGATTGGGAATCTCAAGTTACTGTAATTGAGGAAGCTCAAGACCTTTCAACTCTGTCAACCAACGTGCTTATTAGAAAGCTTCTCACTCATGAGCTTACAATTAAGCAAAAAAGTGAAGAGTAAGAAGAGAAGGAAGAGAAGGAAGAGAAGAAGAAAAGCATTACTTTAAAAGCTTCATAGGATAATAGTGAAGGGGAAAGCATTGAAGATTCTAGTGATGAAAATGGTGATATTGCCATGCTCACAAGAAACTTCAATAAGTTTTTGAGAAAGAAAAACTCCTTAAGCACAAGAAACTTCAACAAGAAGTATGAAGGAGAAGGTAAGAAGAAAACTAAAGAGGTTACTTGCTATGAATGCAAGAAACTAGGTCACATTCGGAGTGAATGTCCCAAACTCAAATTTAAGAACAAGGCAACAAAGGATAGGAAGAAGGCCTTTAAAGTTACTTGGGATGACTCCTTCGAATCGGAGAAGGAAGAGGAGCAATAAGAAATGACCAACCTTTGCTTCATGGCTCTTAAAGATAAAAATGAGGTACTCTCTACTTCTCATTCCTTTCATGATGATTGTGATGACTATTATAATGATGATGAAGATGATGAGAGCTCTAAATTGATTTCTCGAATCTTGTTCAAGTAAATAAAAAACTTGCAAGTGATTTGGAATGCACAAATTCCTTGGAAGATGAACTTAAGAAAGCAAATATTAAGCTTTCTAAGGAAATGTTAGAATTAAAGGATTCCATTTCTAAATTCAAAAATGGGAAGGAAACTCTAAATAGTCTACTCGATTCCCAAATATTTCATAGAGATACCTATGGAATTGGATATAAAAATGGAATGTCTTTATCATTATCATCTCATATTAATTGTGTTAAAGCATTATATGACTCTACTTCCTCGACTTAAAAACAAATTGAGACTTAAGCTTTTAAAGCTAATAAGTCTCATGTGTCAAGTGGCAAGGGAAAGTATTATAAAACTCAACCTTCATTGACACAAAAAGGTAAGGTTCAAGCTAGAAGACCTCATCCTAAACATTCTTATATGTACACTAGACACAATTATAATAGGAATATTTCACAACATAAGCACATAAGAATTTGCACAAACCTATCAAAATATACATTGTCATTGTCAATGTATGTCTCACACTATGACTCAAAAGAGTTATAGGAGGCATTCACTGCCATAACACACAAGGTATGTTTCTCATGCTAGGAAATCATATTCATTTAGAAGAAATAAATTTACAAATGTTGAATGTTTCTATTGCATGACCAAAGGTCACTCTAGCAATGTATGCTTCTATAGAAAACTCCATTTGCAATTGCTACCTTTAGATTACTTTAAGACTAACAAACCTCAACCAGTTAAGGTTTGGGTTCAAAAGAATATTTAAATAATGTCTTGTAGGTATGCTTGAAGTCCACAAAAGCAAAAAGCAATTAGTATCTTGATATTGGATGTTTAAGACACATGACGGGAGACAAAGATCAATTCAATAAGCGTAATGCTATGGATGAAGGACATGTTACTTTTGGGGATAATGCAAAAGGAAAGATTATTGGTATTAGAGAAATTGGTAATCCTAAATCCTTATCTATACATCATGTGTTGCATGTTGATGGTCTTAAACATAAATTGCTTAGTATAAGTTAATTATGTGATATGGAAAATAAGGTTACTTTCTATCCTAAACGTTACTTTATTAATAGTCTTGATGAAGACAAAGTAATTTTTAATGGTGAAAGAGTTGACAATGTCTATGTTATTAATTTGAATAAGATTAACAACAAAGACATTAAATGCTTGATGTCTATTTCCCATGACACATGGACATGACATAGACGGTTAGGACATGCAAACTTTGAGATTTTAAATTATCTTCGCAAGCATGAGCTTATGATTGGATTACCGAAACTTGAATTCACTAAGGATAAACTTTATAATGCTTGTCAAAAGAGAAAAAAATCCAAGTCCTCATTTAAGCTCAAAAATGTTGTGTCAACCTCTAGGCCACTTGAACTTATACATTTGGATTTATTTGGACAAATTAGAACTGCTAGTCTCGGTGGAATGCACTATGAATATGCCTTGGTTGATGATTACTCTAGATACACTTGGGTATATTTCCTTGCTCATAAGAATGATGCTTTCAAAGCTTTAGAAATTTTTTTAGAAGAGTTCAACAAGAAAAAGGTTTTTGTATTTCATCCATTAGAAGTGACCATGGAACTGAATTTGAAAATGAATTCTTCAAAACTTTTTGTAATTAAAATGGCATTTTACATACATTTTCTTTTCCTAAAACTCCTCAACAGAATGGGGTAGTTGAAAGGAAAAATCAAACTCTAGTGGACATGGCTAGAACTATGCTTCATGAGTATAATTTACCTCTATACTTTTGGGTGGAAGCCATTAACACTTGTTGTTACATTGCAAATAGAGTTTTTAAAAGACCAATTTAAATAAAAAAATCTTTTGAGCTTTGGAACAATAGAAAACCCAAAATCTCATATCTAAGAGTGTTCAAATGCAAGTGCTTTATATTAAACACCAAGGATAATCTTGGAAAATTTAATTCTAAAGCTAATAAAGGAATTTTCCTATGCTATGCCACCATCAACAAAACATATAAAGTGTTTAATAAAAGAACTCTTATAGTAGAAGCGTCCATGCATGTTGTATTTGATGAATCCAACTCACTTGATCCTAGAAAGGATGTTTATAGTACTGATGATGATGTAGGTGAGCTTATGGAAATAAGTATTCAAAATGAAAATACTAGCAAACCTTTGGAGCTTGAAGATCCTAGTGAAGAAGAAAATGAGGAAACACCTCAATCTACTTTAAAAGAAGATCTACCAAAGAAATGGCAATTCAAGAAAGCTAATCCTCAAGACCTTATCCTCGGTGATACTATAAAGGGGGTAACTACTCGTTCTAAACTTAAGTCTATAGTTAACTTAGCCTTCATTTCTCAAATTGAACTCAAAAATATTGATGATGCTTTGAGTGATGAATTTTGGGTCCTTGCTATGCAAGAGGAGTTAAAATCAATTTTAGAGAAAAAAGGTTTGGACCTTAGTTGCAAGACTGAAATATCATCCTATTATAAGCACCAAATGGGTGTATATAAATAAGATGAATGAATAAGGTATCATAACTAGGAACAAAGCAAGACTAATAGCTAAAGGTTATAGTGAAGAAGAAGGCATTGATTATGATGAAACCTTTGCTCTCGTTATAAGATTATAAGCAATTAGAATGCTACTTCATTTACATCATTCATGGAGTTTAAACTTTTTCAAATGGATATTAAAAGTGCATTTTTAAATGGTTTTATTGAAGAAGAGGTTTATGTTTAGCAACCTCTGGGTTTTGATTTTCCAAATCATATTTTTAAACTTTCAAAAGCATTATATGGATTAAAACAAGCTCCAAGAGCTTGGTATGAAAGATTGAGCAACTTTCTATTAGAGAAGGTTTCTTTAAAGGAAAGTTGATACAACTATTTCATAAAAAAATCCAGACATGATTTATTAATTGTTCAAAGATATGTTGATAATATTATTTTTTGTGCTACTAACCATTGCTTGTGTGAGGAATTCTCTAAGTTAATACAAGGAGAATTTGAGATGAGTATGATGGGTGAACTCAAATTCTTCCTCGCACTACAAATCAAGGAATGCAAAGATGGAATTTTCATCAATCAAACCAAATACACAAGGGACATTCTCAAGAAGTTTGACTTGGACAGAGTCAAAACAAGGAAAAATCTATTGAGTACCACCAATAAACTCAATAAGGATAAGAATGGCAAATTGATTGATGAAAAATGATTTAGAGGCTTGATCAGATCCCTTCTTTATTTAACCGCTAGTAGACCCGATATCATGTTTGCTACTTGCTTGTGTGCTAGGTTTCAATCTAGTCCTAACGAGTCTCATTTGAATGCAGTCAAAGGAATTTTTAAATATTTAAGTGGAAGTTTGCATTTAGGAATTTGGTATCCTAGAAGTTCATCCTTTGATTTAATTAGTTATTCGGATGCAGACTTTGCCGATAATCTACTAGATAGAAAGAGCACTTCTGGAATTTGTCAATTCTTAGGATAATGTTTAGTATCTTGGTTTAGCAAAAAACAAGTTTTGGTTGCCTTGTCCACTACTGAAGTAGAATATATTGCAGCTAGTTATTGTTGCTTATAAGTTTTATGGCAAAAAAAAAAAAAAAAACTTAAGGACTATGACATTGAACTTTACACATTCCTATTAAATGTGATAATATAAGTGCTATAAACCTTAGCAAGAATCCCATTCAGCATTCTAGAACCAAGCATATAGACATTAGACATCATTTCTTATGTGATCATGTTCAAAATGGTGATATTCGTCTTGAATTTGTTAACACAAATCATCAATTAGTGGACATCTTTACCAAGCCTCTTTGTGAAGAAAGATTAAATTTCATTAAGCATGGGCTTGGTATGATAGATGGTTCAAGCTTATCTTGATGACTTGTTCAAATTGCTTAATTAATAGTTGGACTTATATGAAAACATATTTTTTTGTTTGTTTTCTGTTTATTTTTCGTATTTGATACCTTTTTTCACATAATTTGCAAATGATCAAGTTCTTGAATGCATATTTATTTTTGGTTTTTAATACCTTTTTGATTACATGCTTATAAATTTTTTATAATTAATTATTAAATTTTAATTAATTAATTAATTAATTAATTATCTTAAATAAAAATTCATATACATAATCTATTGTTTTCCATTTGCATGATATTTTAAAGTTATTAAAACATTCAAGCATTCACTGAAATGTCTATTTATAAAATATAATTTAATTATGCTTTGCTTAAATTTTTTTAATAATTGATTATTGAATTGATTACAACTAATTAATATTAAAATAGTTTTTGAATTTAATCCTGGATCAAATTTGAATTTTCAATTTTCTAAGCTTATTTTTGCTACCTAATGATTATTTATTGAACTTATTTCAATGCATTAACTGTTTGATTTTATCAAATTTATTATATTGATTTAAATTTTTTAATAATTACTTCAAAAATAACTATTTAAAATTAGAATTTCTCAAATGCTTAATTATAATTATATTTATGATTTCATTCAATTTAGGTGTGATTTAATGTGATTTTGTATTAATTTAATGCTCAGGGACCTATTTGTTAGATTTTTTTTAGGACCCAATTGAACAGAATTTGAAAGTTCAGGAGTCATTCTACAAATTTGGTCACGAGCCGTTGGAGTGTAGCTTATAACCGTTGGAGCTGTCAGAGGGCAGTGACCTCACGAGTGTTGCTCATGATCGTGAGCAACTCGTGAGGAGGCCACTGCCCCTAAAAAATCCTAGTTTCACTAGGATTGAGTTTTCCAAGAAATTATTTCTTCCTAAACAGTTACTTTCTCTTTTCCAATAATTTTAGGACTCTTTTTAAATTTTTTTAGCCCTAAATCACCTTATTTAAACCCCTTTACACACCTCTTCAATGCTCACACCACAATTTGCAATCAAATTTTTCTTTGTAGCAAAAATTCTCTCTTCTCTATCTCTATATATTTTTTTGCTATTTTCTCTACTCCATGGCTCCCAAGAAGAAGATCTCTCAAGATATTCCTTCTTCATCAAGAAGAGTAACCAAGGAAAAACTTAAGAAGACTCCTCCTATTTCTTACTCATCATCTCAAATTAGGCAAATATTAGCTCAATTTAACTGGAGAAAAATCATCTCTTCTAACTTTATGTCTCAAGCAACATTAGAGAAGATGGGGTGCTATGATGAGGTTAGAACAATGTTTGAGAATATAAGATGTATAATTTTACCTTTAATGCTTATCCCACCTATCCCTCTTTAGTCCTTAGGTTTCTTTCCTCATATTGCTTAAGGACTCAATATATTGATGAGCAAAATCCTCTCAAGAGCATGAGATTTAGGTTGGATGCTAGAGATAGATTTCATACATCTCAATAATTTGATAATATCTTTGGGCTTAGGCAAGGCGGTATTGCTTCTCCTAATACAAGTTGGTCTCCTAATAATTTTTGGGTTAAACATGCTAAACCTAATGCAATATCTTTTGTTCCGGGTCATGCAAAAGCCTCTTTTTTTGCTTCTAAATCTCTTTGGTATGTGCATAGGTTTATTACTTATTCTATTCATGCTATGTGCCTAAGCAATGAGATAATTTCTTTTGATGACTTATGCCTCATTAGATGACTTATTGAGGGTGTGGATGTTGAGTTAGGAAGATGACTTCAATGGAGGTTTTGGTTGCTAAGTGATAGTGTAAGCAGGAGTTTATGTATTAGAGGTTTCATCACACAAATTGCAAACCATTTTGGAATTTCCTTGAATAACATTCCTTCCATTCCACCTTGTTTTCTTGATGAAAACCTTTTAAGGAACTCTAGACAATTCAAATTAGCTAGAGGTGTATGGGTATGGAAGAGTAAAGAGGGAGATAAAGATAATGAAGAGTTAGCTCAAGATTTGGAAGACATTGAACAAATTGGGACACATGGGCTTAAAAGTGTGCAAATTGAAGAAGAAATCCCTTAATAGCAAGAGCAAGTCCCTCCTCAAACTCAAGCTACAAAGAAGAGGCAAATAGGTCCTACTACCTCTCAAAATGTGGATGATGAGCTGACATGGGTTAGTGGATTCTGTAATTGCCTATCTCTTGTAGAATCCAACTTTAATACAAGGTTTGATCAAGTGGACACAATACTTGATCATTTTGAGCATAGAATGAAACACATGGAATATGACATTCACCAATTGTATACTCATTACAACATACAATGCACTTGGCCTCCTCCTCTTCCTTCTCCATTCCTAGATTCTTAAGATGGGCATGACTCTTAGATTTTCCTTAATTTTGGTCTATCTTGTTTCATTATTTTAGTTCTTGGTCTTTTGTTTTCATTTGGTTTATTTTATTTTCTCTCTTTTCTTTTTGTCTTTGACAAAGGGGGATAAGAGAAGATGTTTTTGTGTTTATAATATGATAAGTGCTACATGATTTGTTATGTGTTTAGTAGCACTTAAGTTTAATGCTTTAAGTAGTACATTATGTACTATTTTTGTGATGCATTATAAGTGGTGCAATTTTTAAGCAATTTTTTAAATGTTTAATTTTTATTCAAGCATATTTGTAATGTTAGTTATTTAAATTTACCACTTTTATTTAATATAAATTTATATTTCTTATCATAACCAAAAAGGGGAGAAATAAAGAAATATATTCTTTTTAAAGGAGATAAATATTTTTTAATTGGTATTTTTTTAATTCATCTTCTTTATATTCATTTGATATTAAATTTTTTTATGCATATATTAAGGGGGAGAAAATTATTTTCACCCATTGCAATTATTTAAATTTGATAGGAGGAGCTACTTAATTTATCACTTATATTAATTATTTTTGACACTTACACACACTTTATTTATCAAATTGATTGTCAAAGGCGAAAATGGGGAGATTGTTGACCATTTGCATGATCAAACTCCTAATTTTGAATTTGACAATCAATTTACGTTGCTAATGATTTCATTTAAATGTGTAGGAACTTAATTGTTCATCATGATCCTTCGTTCTTATTCGGAGATATGAAATATACTTATAAAAATGTATTTCATTGAAGTATAATATCCCAATCATATACTCAAAGTATCTAGAGAATTTAAGCATAAAAAAGACACATTTTTGGACTTATAGGTGTCTCCTCATCAGCCCCTCATGAGCAGCCTCCCTGAAGCTTCAATTTTGAGCTTCATTGAGTAAATGAGGCAGTGATGCTCATGAGAAGTGCTCACAATCATGTGTAGCTCGTGAGCACACTCTTGACAGCTCACAACAGGCAAATTCAAGTAAATTTCAAACACAACGACTTTAAAATTGATCCTCATGAGCCAGGACTTCTTCCTCACGATTGTGAGCATCATTTTGATAGAAATAAGTCAATTTAAATCTACCAAAGCTTGGAGACTAAAGACAGAATCATTGGCTTAAACAACCATATTTTTGAGTTATTTATCTATATAAACTACTCCTGGAGCTCATTTGATGTTTAAGAAACTTGTTTATTCTTTATTCATTCTTAAGCATTCAATTAAGCTCTCAAAATCCTCTTGAAATCATTTTGTATTTGATAAACTCTTGTGAGAGTTTGGTAAGTGTTAGAATATATATTTTTCTTCTTCATTTTTCTGGGGTTAAGAAAAGGGAAGTGAGACTCTATTCTAAAGGAATTGGTTTAAGTGTTTGTCCATCTAAACACTTGGGATTTCAGTTTTAGAGTGATCCTTGAAAATTCTTATTTGTGTCGTTTAACAGTGAGCCTTGAAATTCTTAATTGTAAGGTTTGAGTTGTGCTGAAAACTCAAGTTGTGAGAATCAATCTAAGAGAATAGATTGAAGTGTTTAAAAATCCTAACTTTGGAGAAGTTAGGTGGAGACGTAGGATTGTTGAGAATCACTTATAATGACACGAGGCATTCCAAATCGAGAAAATAGCTTCTTTAAAAACCTACAAACCACTCTTGCATCATTGCCTGAGCAAGCTTGCGCTTCAACCCATTTGGAAACATAATCCACACAGACAAGAATATACTTATTACCATCTGACATAGGGAATGGTCCCATGAAGTCAATGCCCCATACATCAAAAATTTCAACCTCTAGAATTCCAGATTGAAGCATTTCATCCTTCCTTGAGATGTTTCCACTCCTTTGACATGCATCACAATGCATCATGAATTCTCTAGCAT
>CATIWM010495642.1:0-18539 GCA_949671775.1 Mallotus repandus
TGATATATCTATTCATTGAGTATTTCTGTACTCATTTTACTCTGTTTTAAAAATATTTTTAGATAGCCGGGCTTGATAGTTGGTGAACAGAATTGAGTGAGTGTAGATAGAAGTTAAGAATAAGGTTGGCCAACATCCTTGTCAGTGAAGTACTGTAAAAGAGTATTTTAATTTAAATAATGGTGGCTAAGTTATATGTAATATAACAGTTTAGAAAATATGTTTGATATTACCTTAATGATATTTTCATTACTGTGTTTCTAATTACAAAGAGTAATATCATTTTAACTTTCTTTAAAATCATGATGAAATTTTTTATATTATCCGATTATTGTAATATATATTTTACTGTTCATAAATATGTATAGTACTATTTATAAATATGTATAGTACTATTCAAAAATAGTATTTTACTATTCATATATACATACTTTTTAAAAAAAAAAAATTTAATCTTCAATTGTAACATATGAATAAGACTAAACTTTTAAAAGATATTAATTTAAATTTTTTTTCCAAATATAATGATATTTATAATATATTTAAACTAAATTAAATAGTTTGTTAATGGTTGGTGTTTAAACGTCCATTTCGGGCTATGTGAGACAAGGTGTGACAATTAAACTTATAAATTAGATAGCTATATAAATAAAATGGTGCTTATATTATTTTTAGAAGTTTTACTCAAATTTAAATTAATTAAGTTTTATTTATCTAATAATTAATTTTTGCCATAAATTTTTCTAAAAGTTAGTTCATATAATTCTTGTTGTATAAATAAACTAGAAATTTTATGATGTTCAAATATTTTCTAAAATTTTAATAAAAATTAAAATTAAATTAACTAATATTTATTATTTAATTATTATCCAAAATAATAATTTTTTTAAAAGGCGGATAGAATGTTTTTAGAGTAAAAAATAATATTAACATTAAAAATATTGCAAATATAAAGTGTAATTGCTCAAATAAAAGTGATTTTAATGGAGTTAAATAAATTTTAAAAATTAATTTTTTATAAAATAATTTTAATATGTTGACTATATTATTTTAAAAAATATTAAAATTTATTATTAGAGATAAGATTTTAAAACAAAGTTTGTTAATCTCTTTTAAAAGAATATTATTGTTAAAAAATATTAAACTACAATTAGAAGTTAATGGTGAAAAGATAAAACATAATTTTTAAAATAAAAAACATACTGCGATTATAATATTAAATTAAAGATGATATCTTTTTAAATGAATATAATAAAATATATATTTTAATATTCTTCTTTTTCTATTTTTAAATTTTAAAAAATTATAATTTCAAATAAATAGTATTCATGTAAGAATATTTAATTCAAAACTAAAATTTATTTTACAAAGAACAAGTTCAATGATAATAAAAAATCATGTGTGAAACATGTGGTATATATATATATATATATATATATATATCCGTTACCATAATATGATTTCATGTCGAAATTGTAATATATACAATAATGTAATAAAAATGTGAGTAACAATTTAGTTATGGCTCATGGTTTCTGCTGCCTTCGTGTCATTACCCAGCTAAACTTCCAAGCCTTGTGGCCAGGTTCTTGTAATTCAAGCTGCGGCCAATAATTTTCTCCTTATGTAGATATTATTTAGATATCTTTTCCTTGCAAAAGACATATCAAGTTTTCATATATATATATATTAATGTTATCAAGACTAATAATTCAGAAGTCGTGAATTTTTTTTTTTTACTTTAGTAGTGATTTTTTTTTCTAATTGGTACTGTCAAAAGTCACAATAGTTATGATTTATTGCAAATTTAATTAATTAAAAACTTTAAAATTTGATAAAAATATCATAATTTAACAAATTATTTATAATTTTAACACAATTTATACTTTTGTCAAATTCAATAAAAATTATCTGCATTATCATCTTAAACAACAACCACTCGAGATGCTATATGTGCATTTTTTTTATAGTTGATTTGGACTAAATTGTACATTGTACTTAAATTGCTACTAATTGATCAAATTATATCATTTTTATCAAATTTTAAAGGTCGAGATAAATTTACAAGAAGTTATAAACATCCTCATTTTTTTCACCAATAAGTCTTTTTTTTTTTAAATTTGTTGGAGTATCCAGCAAACGTACTTGGAGATTCGAACATCAATGGAGAATTTTTTTTATTTTTTTTTTATTTTAAGTCTCCAGATGAATGATTAATTTCTAACACCACAAGAAAAAAAGTAGGGGGACGAGATTTGAACCCTGCTCAATATCCACACTTTTTACCACTTGAGCTACTCGTGGGGACCATCAATGTAGAATTTAGTTCTTCTCCTTTTCTTTTTCTTACATAATATTTACTGGACTATCACTACACAACCAAGAAGATTCGAAAATATACTTTACAAAAATTTGTAGCAACAGATGGACGCTCTAGCCTTTGTGCTCTCCAATTTTGGTTAGCTTCGTGATCATGCTGTTCATTCACTGATGATTCTTACCTTGTAATTGCAGTTATTCCTTACTTCCTATGCTATTAATACTTCTCTTTTTCCCTTTGCTTTTTTTTTTTTAAAAAAAAAAAAAAACCTTCTTTGTTTCTTTTTACTTTTAAGCAGGGAAATAATGGAAGCTTTAAAAAGATTGCAAATAAACAGCATAAAGTAATGATGTTGAGTTCATTTTCCTATGAAACAAACAAGTGGGAAGTGTGTCTATTTTTTAATTGTATCTAGGCAACACATAGGAAAAGTGTGCGTCTCTCTCTATATATGTGTATAATGTGTCCCTCTTCTTCGTCTCAAGCTCAACCTTGTGATGATGATGGCCGCAGTAAGCGAACAGAAGATTCCAAGTATATGGATTCTCACATGTAGACGGCTGCAAAGAATGGCACAATTGATCCTTTCAAGAACTATGCAGGGTCTCTTCATCAACTGGTGAGCCCAGTTGGAGACACAATTCTGCATGTCTACTTGTCGTCTCCACACCAAAGATCTACTAGTTTTGTAAATGAGGTACTTAAAATCTGCTCATCATTGCTGCTGCAGAAGAATGATGATGGTGCTACTCCATTGCATATTGCTGCAAGGCATGGTCAAGTGAACATAGTTAAAGTACTTATTGAACAGGCAAAAGCCCAACATCATGATGATCTAGAGAGTGGAGTAGAAGCGGCAAAGCAAATGCTGAGGATGACAAATAAAAGGAAACAAACAGCCTTACATGAGGCAGCACGAAACAGTCGCCCTAATGCAACAATACCCGTGCATAAGGCAGCACAAGATAGTGGTCATTCTGATGTGGTGGAAGTACTGGCTAAAGAGGACCCTGATTTTCTATATTCGATGATTGTAGAGAAACTCCATTTTATATTGCTGCCGAAGGAGAAAATCTGAGGGCGGTCAAAACATTGTTAGCAACTTGCAGTTCGTTAGCTTATAAAGGCCCTAACGGCAAAACTGCCTTGCACGCAGCAGTAATGCGTCGACATGGAGGTAAGTAACTAGTTTCTTAATTTAAATTTCTTCATGGGAAAATTTTCTCTCTCACCCCAGTTAAAGATGAACTTACCAATATTGTATTCTTTTTTTCTTCTTTTTAATTTTTTAATTTTAATTTAAACTCATCGAGTTTTAACTAATCCAGTCGAATCAATTAACTTTTCTGTATGTATATAACATAATAATACACTCTTCTTTAATTATTTCTTATAGCATTCTGATGCTTGCTGCGGGAAGAAACTGTAGAGTGGATGAAAGATGTTGGTAGTGGAACATTTGGTCAAATTATATTTACATCGAAGGCTGATATGGAGAAACTCAGGAAAGACGATGACCCTGAATTTAAGAGAATCAGTGACGTGCATGCTGTGGTGGCAGTACTTACAGCAACGGTAACATTCGCAGCAGCATTTACTTTAGCCGGTGGTTTAAAAGGTGATTAAGAAGATACAAATCAAGGAAGTGCAATCCTAAGCAAGAGCTCAGCATTTCAAGCATTTGTAGTCAGCGATGCTTTAGCCTTTCTGCTCTCCACTTCTTGTGTGTTTATCCACTCCATGCTGTCCTATTGGGGATATAGACCAAGATACGCAGGATTAACACTTATTTCATTTGTATTAATCATGTTAGCCATCGCAGCAATGGTGATTGCATTTATTGCAGGAACATTTGAGGTTTTAGCGCCCAATTCCTTGGGACTTTCAATTGTCATTTGTGTCATCTGCTTGGTCTTCTCTGTATTGGCCTTTCTTATATATCTTGGATTTATGAGTTCATTACTAAATGATGACAAATTATTGTAATATAATTAATAGCTACAAATCATATCATGGTAAGAGCATCTCCAATGGGCTCTTCATTTGAGCAAAATTTTCTACTTTGAAGAGCCAAATAAAAAAAATAGTCTCCAATACACTCTCTATATTTTTATTTTAGAATAGAGAGTTGGTTTGACTCTCTACTCTAAAATATTAAAATTTTCTATGCAAAATATTAATTGATGTTTATCTATTTATTGAAAAAAAATTTCTCTTTCATCAAATGGATGGAAAGAATTAAATAAATAAAGAGAAATTTTGTAAAAATAAATGAAGAAAAAAATTGACCATTAATATTTATTGGATAAAGCAAAATGAAGATTAAAAATATAAAGAGTCTATTGGAGTTGTACAAATTTTTTCACTTCTTATATTTAAATTTTTTTTAAGATGCTCTTTCTTGTGCAAAATATGCTCTTTGAAGGAGATGCTCTACCAGTGTGGTGTTTTTGTTTGGCTACTTTTTTATATCTATTGCATTTCTTTATTTTTCCATTGCAACCAAATTTCAATTTTTTTATATATTATGAAATGTCTTTTGGTAAAGTAAAATTATATCTTTATTTTTCAAAAAAGAAAGTGTTTTGTTTAATTCTGTTAAAATGTTAGCTATAAATAAGTGAGTCTTCATATTTGTTGTGTAAATAAATAATAACTCTAGAATTTATTTAATTTAGTTATAAATAACTTTATAAAAATAATTAATATATATATATGTATATATATATACACACACAAAATAGAGCATATAATTTTAAAATAAAAATTTTTTATCAATTTTTTAATAAAAAAAAAAAAATTAATAGTTGTACATTTAAAGTGAAAACTTAAATATGAAAATAGATACTTATTAAATTTTTTCTGCTTAATAATTTCAAGACTCGATATTGAATATATATCCACAAATAAATTTTTAAATATTTTCACAAAATTTTTATTTAATATAAATATGCAACACTCAAAATTTGATTTAATTTTATGAAATAATTAATTTTATATTTAATTTGATTTTTTAAGTTAAATTTATTAAGTTAGTAAACTAAGTCGGAGTTTTTATTCTCAAAAAAAAAAATTAAGTTGGAGCTATCTTCCTACAGCCAAAGGAGCTAAAGATATTCTGGGACAGAAAAAAAAAAGGATAATGTTTGCTGTTGGGAATCCCGACGGGAGCAGTAAATTAGAAAGAGAGGGGATGAAATTCTCAAAATCACCCCCTTCAATTAATAACCCCTTGTATTGGGGGTAAAATAGGAAGTGCAAAATTTGTGTTTTTTATAGGAACTTATCTAGTTATTTTCTAGAGATTAAACTAATAATTTATTTCGGGCCGCGACCGGGGAGGATGGAAATTCCCAAAATCACCCCTCCAATTAATAACCCCTGTATTGGGAGCAAAATAGAAAGTGTAAAATTTTTGTGTTTTTTATAGGAACTTATTTATTATTTTCTAGGGATTAAACTGATAATTTATCCCGCCACACCTATTATTATCAAATTACTTCTCAAAAGGCTAAAAGAAAATCTTGCAACTCCGATATAGTTGAGGCCATCTACTGAACTAAATTAGTGTATAAAATTTTCAGTCTAGGTATACAACTTTGTGTTGTTGTAATGGCTTTGTTACCTACTCACCAGTTACATATTGATTCTTTTCACTCCAAATTCCACGGCACTCCTCTCCAACTGTTCAGGTATAATTCTTCAATTCCTTTGAAAATAAAAACTTTTCACTCAAATTCGAAGAACCCACCAAGGAAATCCAGTTTCTTTGCCGCTGATAAACCCGATATATGCTTATCAACTAGCCATTGGCTCTCTAAATGGAACAAACCCAGCAGACAAAACCACCCAAAACCCCCTCAAGCAGTGTTGAATTATAGAAATAATGGCAACAATGGGAGCGGTGGCAGTACAATGGAGAGAATTATGGAGAAGTTAAGGAAACATGGGTACGTAGATGGTGATGTTAATAAGAAGAAAGCTAAAACACCCAAGAGAGTGATTGAGAAAGGTAGTGTAGAGGATATATTTTATGTGGAAGAGGGAAATTTGTCAAATTCGAGAGGTGGGTTCTCAAAGGAATCTCCTTTAGGAGTGGAGGATGTGTTTAGGAGAAATGGGGAAGTTTACGGTTTCCATGGGAGAAACCTAAAAGGGAAGAGCTTGAGAATGAGAAGAAATGGACTGCAAGGAGCAAGAGTAGGACACATCTGGCTGAACTGACATTGCCCGAGTTAGAGTTAAGTTGAGAAACTTGACTTTTCAAATAAAGAGTAAAGTAAGGGTGAAAGGTGCAGGAGTTAATGAAGAAATAGTGGATACCATTCACGATAGATGGAAAACATCAAAGATTGTAAGGGTGAAACTTGAGGGAGCACCTGCACTTAATATGAGAAGGATGTATAAGATATTGGAGGTATGTTTCCTCTGTATTTACCATTTCTTTTTCTAATTTGTTGACGACTATGATTTGATTTTCTACATTTGTGTGACTATATAGTTGATGCATTTTAGTTTATTTGCATATTTGTTGATTTGAGATTGGTTGTTAAGGATAAGAAAGTGAGAAACCCAAGTATTATATGTAGCAGTGAAGTAGAACCTGTAGTTTTGGAAGTCTGAGTTTTCATCATAGTTCAATTGTGGAATCTTTCATTGATGTTGAAAGGCGTTAAATGGAAAAGTATACTCACAAGGGTTAATCTATATTCAAGCATAAGGCTTCATAGTTCTTTCATGTACATCAGCTGGTATTCTTATTTGTGTATCAAAAACTACCAAACTTACTCTATTGAGCAGCTTGCCAAGAACTGAACTCAATGAAAAATCCTTTTTGATTGATTTCATTGTATTAGATATTTAAGGCTTGAAGGAGATAAGCAATTATTACATAACATAAGAATTATATCCCTGCAAACAGGAGGTAAGAATCAGCTATTGCCACAGGCAAGCTGATTATTTTGCCATATAATTTGAAGTAATCATCTAGCCAATCAATGACGCAATATGACTTTGACAATTAACATTTTTTCTTAGAGATGAGATTAACTTTAAATGTAGAAAATACCCATTGAAATGGGATATTTTGGATTAAATTTAGGATATGTTTCATGCTCACAGGAATCATTGAAGTGTTGAGGTCTGCTCTATGTGTCTTCTTGTATGAAATTCTCCAGCTGCTCTACTTCTCGAATGCAATTATTTCTTGTAAGTCTATATTCAGTTGTTCAAGGATTGGTGGGGGTGGGGGTGGGGGGCAGTGGTGGGGAAGACATTACTAAATAGACCACATGTAAGAAGGTTATTCACTAGGGCACCTATACATAATTTTTTTATATCCATCAATTGATACTATTATTTCTTTTGTTTTCCTAATCTTCTTTTTATTCATACACTATAATGTTTTCAGAAAAGAATTGGAGGTTTGGTAATCTAGAGATCTGGCACTTCTAAACTCTTGTATAGAGGTGTGAGTTATGAGGATCCTTCAGGGCACCTGAATAAAAAGATCTTGAAGAAAAATGAGATATCTACTGACTCTTTACCAACAGCTACTGGAACTATTAGAAGCTCATTTACGATTGCTGCTTCTGGTACCTTAAATATGCCAAACCCAGATTCTAATGCTGAGGGTAAGGGAAAATAAAAAATAGAAATGACAACAGAAATAGAGTCTGAAGATGAAGTAGACAGGCTGTTGGAAGGTCTGGGTCCAAGATACATAGAGTGGACAGGACTGGATCCGTTACTTATGGATGCAAACATACTTCCAGGCATTGTGTATTGTGCCTGGTTACCAACCTCCATTCAGGATACTTCCTTATAGAGTGAGATCTACTGTTGGACAAAAGGAGGCAACTTTCTTACGAAGGCTTGCCAGGATTCTTCCTCCACATTTTGCATTGGGTATATGCTACTTCCCCTTTTGATAGTTTGTACAATTTTAGAGTTCATTTGAAACTGTTTATGCAATTTTCAATTACCGGGCAGAAGTAGGCAACTTCAAGGGTTGGTCGCTGCTTTGAAGGGAACAAGTTCATTTGGGATATTGTACAAGCATAACTCCAATTTCAGATTATATGGCTTTTCAGACAGTGATTGGGGAGGCTATATTGATGATCGAAAGAGTACAACAAGTTATGTCTTCACCATGGGTATTGGAGCTATTGCTTGGAGTTGAAAGAAACAACCATCTACAGCTCTGTCATCTTTTGAAGCAGAATACATGGCAGTTATGGCAGCATGTCAAGCGGTTTGGTTAAGAAGCATAACAAGGCACATAGAGGCTTATCATCATTTCATAACAGAGCAGGTTGCCAAAGGAGATATCAAGATTGAATATTGCAATACTAAACAACAAGTTACGAAATTGTTCACAAAGCCACTTCCATTGAAGAAATTCATGTATCTGAGAGATCAATTGGGTGTTGTTAATATCTACATTAAGGGGGAGTGTTAAAGATTAATGTAGAATTTATCTTTTGTTGAGGTATTTGTGGGTTAGACTTAGTCTTTTAGTTAAGTAGTAGTTGCAAATTTGAGGGAATAAACTTGTTTTATGATGGGTAGTATGTAGGCTTAATTTTCTGCAAATTTGGATTTCCAAAAAAAAAAAATTCTGCGAATTGTTATATTTTTGGCTATTTAAATGTTGGTTTGTGAAGCGAATAAAGCAAGTTTTTCAGTTCGGCATTTTCTGCTCTCCAAGTGTTTGATAAAATTCCTCTTTAAGTTTCCTTTTGTTTTTTTGTAATTAACCCTTCATCTTTAACACGTAGAAAGTGGACGGACGACAGAGACAATTCTAACCATCACAAACATAGAGGGGGATAGACCTATTCATGAGGCAGTTCGATATAGGCATTCTGACATGGTGATATTGATGATGTTTATGTGCGAGTTTATACTTGCTCCTTATGATGAAAAGACTAATCCTCCTTTTGTAAACTATACTTAAGAGACTCCTCTTTATCTAGCTACCGAGAAGGGATTTGAAGAAATTGTGGCTGCAATTCTGTTATTTTCGTCATCGCCACCTCATTATGGCCCCAGTGGTAGAACAGCTCTGCATGTTGTCGTGATCCGCAATGATATATGTAAGATGGCTAATTCAACTGGTAATTGCATAAGAAACTCTATGGATCTATATTGTTTTAAATTATACACTGACTGCATCCATTAAAAATCTTTTCTTTCAGGGGATGACAAAAGTTCTGCAGAAGAAGAAATAAATTCTAGCTAAAGAACCAGATAAACAAGGGTGGATATCACTGCATTATGTTGCTTTCTATGGATAAATTGATATTGTGAAACTACTATTATCAGAAATCTCTGGCATACGAACAACCTCAATCGGAACCAGAGGCAATGAAAGTGTTATGAAAGAGCTTATATCTAAATGTCCAGGTTGTGCAGAATTGGTAAATGAAAGAGACTGGAATGTTCTCCACTTTGCAGTCTCCAGTGAAAATGAAGCAACGGATAGGTATATTCTAAGCAATCCATGTCTTAGAAACCTTATCAATCAGAAAAATAAGGACAGAGAAACACTCTTTCATCAGCTTGCTGCTTCTTGTACCTTCGTGTCATCTTTCATAACTCACCCTAAAGTAGATAAGCTGGCCTTCAATAATAAGCACCTCACTACTCTAGAAATCATATCAACTATGATCTTTGGGGGCCATAGGTAAGATCTAATTATTCTCTAAGTATCACATCTCAAAAAAATGAGCCAAATACTCATTGATGATTATATATTGCTAAAAAATGATTAAACATTTTGTTGCAGAAAGCAATAGAGTAGTGCCTACAAAGGTTCGTTCATATATGGGGTATGCGAGCTATTTCTTGCACAGATGAAATAGAAAAAACAACAAAATTGAAGTTGAACAAGGACATGAAACAGACGTAAAGGTCACAGAAGGTGATGCTGAAGCTGTGGATCAAGCAAGCATCGATGAGGTAATCGAAGCAGGAATTAGCTAGGATCGTCACCACATGTCAGGAAGGATTTAAAGTGAAAAGTGATGGTAAGCAAGAGAGAAATGAAGCTGAGAAGATCATGACAAGGGGACAACACTAAGAAAGGAAAGGACAAGAGTGAAGACATAATGGATTACATCAAGGATGCACAAGAAGTTCAATTAGTACTAGCCACACTCATTGCAACAGTTGTCATTACTGCAGGTTTCACAATGCCAGGAGATTACAAAGAAGAAGGTGCTCCGATTCTAACAAAAAGAAGAGCTTTTCAAGCATTTATAATAGCAGATATGATAGCCATGATGCCGTCATGTATCGCAGTCTTCATCCATCTTTTTGTGTCTCTGAAAAAAGACAAGGCTGCTGTGTATGTGCTATTTGATCTGGCATTGAAGTCTACAATCGGTGCTATGTTTGCGATGATGGTTGGCATGTATGTGTTGAAATTTAGATGTATAAAATAATAAAATAACACATGAAAAATGAGACAATAAATTAGTGAATAATAAATATTTTTCAATAAAATTCACTATTAAAAAATTAATACATCTCAAGCCAAAAAAAATATTTTCATTCTACTATTCTCCACTCACAATACATATACACCACACTCGTTTTATACCCCACACACTTACTACACACACCACTCACTTTTCTTATTATGTCCACTCACTACTCTATTCCATTCATAGCACAACTCACTTGATTTACTTTTTGATCTTACTATATGGCCTTTATATAGGCATTAACACGTAAGAAAAAATAAAAAATATATAAAAGCTTTTCAAACTTTTGTTAATTTTGTCAGCATTGATTTTTGGTCCCGACTTTTCTCTATTTTTTTTTCAAACTTGTGGGCTCTACAGAGGGATCCACAATATTAATAATGATTTTTAACAATCTCCCTCATTATTAATATCCCTAATCCATTTTTTTTGGTATCATGCCGAGTTCTTTCTGAAATTCTTCTAATTTTTCACTATTGAGACCTTTAGTGAAAATATCTGCCAGTTGTTCCTCTGTCTTCACCTAAATCACCTTGATCTCCCATGTTATAGCTTTTTCATGAATAAAATGATATTGCACCTCCACGTGTTTTGTTCTAGCATGAAACACTAGGTTCTTAACTAAATAAATGGTTGATTGATTATCACAGTATATCGATACCGGATAATCCACTGGCTGGTGTAAATTCTCCAACAACTGTACTAACCATGTACTTTTCTGAGCTGCCATCATTGCCGCATGATACTCAGCTTATGTTGTTGAGAGTGACATTGTTGGTTGTCTTTTGCTACACCAAGTAACCACCCTAGAACCCAAACTAAATGCATAACCAGTGGTTGATCTCCGCGTATCATAATCACCGGCATAATCAGCATCACAATATCCTTCCAATCTACAGACTATTTTACTTTTTATAAAATAACTCGAGATCAAGTGTTCCTTTGATGCACCTCAAAATTCTTCGAATTGCTTCTAGTGAGGCTTTTTCGAAGTTTGCATGAACTGGCTGACTACTCTAACTGCAAATGCAATATCTGGCCTTGTCAATGTTAAATAGATCAGACTGCCAACAATCTGTCAATACATCGTCAAATCCTTCAAATCTTTGCCTTTTGTAATGCTCAATTTAGAGTTCATCTCTATTGGAAGAGCAAGAGGTTTACAGTCAAACATCCCATACTTTTGAAGAAGACTTCTTGTATATTTCTCCTGACATAATAACATTCCTTCCTTTGTGTGCTCCACTTCTAATCTAAGAAAGTAATTCAACTCCCCAAGTTCTTTCGTCTAAAACCAGACTGATAAATTCTTCGTGGTCTGGTGAATCTCATTAACATTGTCTCTAATGATGATGAGATCATCAATATAAACAAGAATTATTGCTAGCTTCCCTTCTTGATCTTTGACAAATAAACTCGAACCAGTTGGTGCAATTCCATAGCCCCTATGGATGAGAAATTCAGCAATCTTGCCATACCAAGCTCTAGGAGCTTGCTTCAATCCGTATAACGCCTTCTTCAACTTGTAAACATACTCAAGATTGAGATTTTTTTCAAATCCTTCTGGTTGCTCCATGTATACTTCTTGATCCAATTCTTTATTCAAAAAGGTATTTTTAACATCCATCTACCACAAGTTCCAAGATCTACTTGTAGCGAGTGCTAGCAAAACACGAATAGTTGCAATCTTGGCCACTGGACTAAAAGTCTCATCATAGTCTAGGACATACTGCTGTGAGAATCCCCGTGCTACCAAATGAGCTTTGTATCGCTCAATTGAGCCATATGGACGAGTCTTGCTCTTGTACACCCATTTACATGAAATGGGTTTTACATCTTTGGGTTTTGGTAGCAAGTCCTAAGTTTGATTTTCAACAAGAGCTTTGATCTCCTCTTCCATGGCTTTTCTCCATTTAGCTTTTATGATGCCTCGTCAAAGGATATTGGTTCTTTTTCTTCTTCTATTACTAAAACATTAGCATACTTAGGATTTTTCTTTTTCTCCTTAGTTGATTTTTTTAGCTGTATTAGTGATGTTGCAAATTATTCTTCTGGGATCTCCACTATTAGTTGATCTTCAGCATCTATCTTTTGATACACACCAGTCTGCCATGGCTTTTCTTGAGGTTAAGACTGCATGACAGGTTCTAGACTCTGCTGAACTTCTAATGACTGCTCTTCACATTATTTATGCAATAATTCTTCTTCATTAGAGTGAGGAAGTGCAACATACTCTGGTGTTCACCATGATGATGTCTTATCAAATACAATATTTTGTGAGACATAGCATTTGCCAGTTGTAGGATCACAACATCTCCATCCTTTTTTGTGCTCATCATATCCTACAAAGATACACCTGATTGCCTTTTTATCGAACTTGCTATGTAGATGATCAGGTACAATTACATAACAAACACAACCAAAAACTTGAAGTGGCTCACTGTTGGTTTCATACTCCACAACTTCTCAAATGGAGATATGAATCCCATCTTTGACTGAGGAAATCTGTTGATTATATGAGCTGATGTTCTCATGCACTCGGCCCAAAATCTTCTAAGAACATTCTTCGCATGTAACATACTTCTGCATACTTCAACAAGATGTTTGTTCTTTCTTTCTGCAACACCATTTTATTGTGGTGTGTTTGGACAGGTCAATTGTCTCCTAATCTTGCACTAAACAAGATAACTTGAGAACTCATCATAGATGTGTTTTCCCCTATTATTAGTACGAAGGCACTATATTTTGCTCCCAACTTCACTTTCAACCATCTGCTTGAATTCTTTGAATTTTGCTAGAGTTTTAGATTTTTCTTTCATGAAATAGACCTAGACATATCTCAAATAATCATCAATAAATGTCACCATATAGTTCATACCACTGATTGGTGATTGCATCACTTTTCCAAATACATCTAAGTTGATCAACTCTAGTGGTTGTTTGGCTCTAAATGATGACTCCTCATATGAAAGTTGGTGTGCCTTTCCATACTGACATCCAACACAAACCACATCAACACGAACATCAAGATTAGGCAGCCCTCTTAATGAGGACTTACTTATCATCATCTTCAATTTATGATAATTGACATGTCCCAACCGTGTATGCCACAGGTCAGTTGTATCACCGCCTTTGGTCTTCTCCACATAAGCATCTTCTGCTAACAAGACGTATATGGAATCCACCTTCTGTCCTTCCATTATTGGTGTGTCAACTATTTTGACTTGATGACAAACCTTGATGTCTTCGGGGCCGAACACAACAAAGTTACCATAATCTATCAAATCTGAAATTGATAGAAGATTCTTCTTCATGCTTGATTCTCTGTACACATCCTCCAACTGCACTTGTTGTTGATTTGAATAGGAAGTGATAACTATGTCTCCAATATGAGTGATTGGTAGCTGTAAGTTGTTTGCAGTTACCATAACTCGCTTCCCTTTATACTCTGAAGCATTACAGAGCTTACTTTTATCTCCTGTCATATGATTGGAACAACCAGAATCAAAGATCCAACACTTCTCATAATTAATTCTATGAGAACTAGAAGCACTAGATGTCTACTCATCTTGTACTTCTACTGTGGTAGCCATAAGGTTAGGGACTTCCACAATCTCTGGATTGGAACACTCTTCCATTTACACTGTCTCTACAAACAATGCTTCAGCATCCCACTCTGGTTATCCTATGGTGATTGCTTGTTGTTGCTGCATTGCTTTGAACAGTATTCTTTTTAGACCAGTAATCTCTGGCGTAGTGTCCTTTCTTGCCACAGTTGAAACACTTGCCATTCTGACATCAAAAATTCTTAGATTGCTGATTATTGTACTACTGCTTCTGTTGAGCTTCCTCCGGTTGGACATTACCTCGTGTCTTTCCTCCATTCCTACCACGGGGTAGATTTTTCTTTTTATTGGTGAAGAGCACCACATGTCCAGTATTCAAGGATACTCCAACCATTGTTTTGCTAGAGTTTCTTGACTTAACAACAAATTCTCTAACTCTTCGATTGAAGGTTGTGTGGGCCAACCTTGAACTGTAGCCATGAAACTGTGGTACTGAGGTCATAGTCCGTGAATGATGGTTCTCCTCATTCTGCAACTGACTATTTTGGATGCCTCATCCAACTCAGCAATTTCTCAACATAGGAACTTCACTTTGGTAAAATACTGACTAATTGTCATATCTTTTTGTGAGATAGACATTAGTTCATTTTCCAACAGTTGAAGTCTAGCATCATTCCTTTTTTAGAACCATAGAGCAAGAGAATCCCAAGCTTCTTTCGGTGCGGTAGTATTTTTGATGTGTTCCATCATCTCCTCTTTAATGGTTGTTTTGATGGCAAACATGGCTTTCCCAACTTTAACTCTCCATTTTGTGAGATTGCCATTATTATCATCTGGTGGTGGTGATGTAGTATCCGTCCTAGTAATAATCTCCCAGAGATCTTGACCTTGCAAGTATGACTCCATGCAAGTCCTCCACATGCTATAATTATTATTATTTAATTTTTTAATAACACTGGTATTACCAGATTCTGCCATAATGACTTGGATTTAGTAGCCTCGCTTTTCACCAAGCAAGCGTGGTTCCGAACTAATGAGCTTCACAGTTCCAAACTGTGCACCTGCAAAATCTCTCCTAGCCGTATATTAAAAAATTCTCAACAAATCTTTTCTAATGTTGAAGATCAGTCAAAACTGCAACTACAGAGCATACTTAGAATTTCAAGAGAAATTATAACCACGACTCTGATACCACTTGTTGAAATTTAGGTATATAAAATACTAAAATAACACATGAAAAATGAGCCAATAAATATTTTTCAATAAAATTCACTATTAAAAACTTAATACAACTCAAGCCAAAAAAAATATTTTCACTCTACTATTCCCCACTCACAACACATACACACCACATTCGTTTTGTGCCCCAGACACACTTACTACACATACCACTCACTTTTCTTTTTTTGTCCACTCACTACTCTATTCCACTCAGAGCACAACTCACTTGATTTACTCACTCCTCACTACCACTTATTTTGCTCCTGACTTATACATTTTTTGCTCTTACTATATGACCTTTATATAGACATTAGCACGTAAGAAAAAACAAAAAATATATATAAACTTTTCAAATTTTTGTTAATTTTGTCAGCACCGATTTTTTGTGTTGACTTTCCTCTAATTTTTTTTGTTTTCAAGTTTGTGGGCTCCATAGAGGGATCCACAATAATAATAATGATTTTTAACAGTATGTTGTGCTAGTTCATTCATCAGCCCTTCCTATATCAACTTTGTGTACTCTGTAGCCTCTTCTTTTTAATCTGTTGGAGCATCCCAGCAGACTGGAAAAATTTGCCATTTAAGATAGGGAAAAAGCCTTCTCTAAATTTCCTTGGAATCAAGTAGTCGAACAAGTTCGAGAGACTGAATTCTAATTTAGGAAAAAAGCGAGAAGCCTTTAAAGCTTTGTTTGCGCCTCAAAATTGAGTTCAACGCTCACTTAGTTCAGGATTCATTAAAATAATAATAATAATAATCTATATTCAATTGTTCAGGGAGTTGGTGGACGTGGGGAGCAGCGGTGGGAAAGTTAGGGAAAAGAGTGCTATCCAAAACTATGCATGCTAACTAAGATTTGTTGGTTTTGGTGATAAGCATCCACCATAGTGGTGCAATAGTTGAGGATTTAAATCATATCAACTACTAACATATTAATAATTATTTATATTTTAAAAAAAATATTATCTTTTTTTTTAAGGTACAATGCACAAATATTGAAGAAATTAAATTTACCAACAAAAAAAGTAATGATGCATGGAATATGTCGCGACTTTTAGGTCGCCATATAATAATTTTTTTAAAAATATTATTTAATTGTCCCTGAATACGGGGAACAATTAACCGAAGAGGAGAGATTTTTTTTGTAAAATCTGACACCCGTAAAGGTTTGCAAATTGTGAGACAACTTTATCGAAAAAACTCAATCAGTTGCCATATTTAAAAAGTACATAAAATATTTTTTAAAAATAAATTTTGAGTATAAAAACATATTATTTTGAAGGAAATGAAATCATGTACATACAATGCAAAACACATGCTAAAGAATATTTTTCATTAATTATTTTAGAATAATTGATTTGAATTATAGCACAAGAATTGAATGCTTCCTTTTCTATCTCATAATTTCTTTTCTTGAAGTTACACATATTCTATTAATCTTTCTCTTTTAATTTGTGATCATTCTTACCTTTGTAATTTGTAATTGCAATTGTATTCCTTACTTTCTATCCTGCTACACACCTCTTTCTCGTTTAACCATAAAAATAGCACAAGCTTTAAACAGTATAAAATAATGATGTTAAGTCCATTTTCCTCTTTTTCTTTTAACGTCTTTTTCTTACTTTATATGATGTTTATTTTTAAATTTATTTGGGAAATTAAGAGTGACGCTTGTATATACCTATGCATATAATGCCTCCGTCTTCTTCCTCTCAACCAATTATAATTGGTTTTTGAATTCATAAACTTCAAAATTGTGTGTGTTATTGAAAACCACATAAGCAATTTCATGTTTTATAGAATGGACCACAGCTAAGCTAGCTAAGTCAGAAAAAACAATAATTTATAAAAAAAAAATGAGATTTTTTCATAAATAGCTAAAAAATAAAAAATAATATCAAAAGTCACATTGACTAAAAATATTTTCAAAAATAACTTTAAGGAATTTTTTTTTCAAATTTAGACCATAACTCTTCTAGAAGTTGTTTAAACAACAATCACATCATCAATTTGAACCTTCTATTTTTTTTTTAAATCAAACTTGTTTTCTACTTTCTTCATTTTTTTCTCAACACGTTTTTGCTAATTTTTTTTTATTTTTAAGGTATTGTTTTTTCATCAAATTTTTTTGCTCAATATTTTTCTCAATGTTTTCATGCTCAACATTTTTTCTATTTTTAAGGTACTCTTAACGTTTTTTTTCTCAATATTTTTTATGTTCAATATTTTTTCTATTTTTAAACTACTCTTAACATTTTATTTTTTCTCAACATTTTTTTTATTTTATTTTTTGCTCAACATTTTTCTCAGTGTTGTTACATATTGTTTAACATATGCACGTAACAAGGAGTACTCTTCAGTTCTCCAACGCTGCCTCTCCTTCATTTCCCAATGCAAGTGCCACGACCGATTGCCTTAAACTCTTCATAATGTATTTGAAAATTATTCATGTAAAAATATTAGTTTCCTAAACCCACGCCCAACATATAAATAACCAAGTTGTTTGTGGGGTTCAATTTCTTAAAAAGGTTTGTTCATTTGCTAGCTTATGGAAGTTTGGCATATGTATTACAAGGAGTGAGTTTTAAAATGTATTAAAAATATTGTAACACATCTTTAATACAATAAATGAAAATAAATTTCTTTTATGGAGTAAATATGTATCATGTAAAATATAATTCTCTTGTCCTTTTTTATATGAATGCAAACTTATTGTCTCATCCTTCAAATATATCATATGTTAAAAGTAAAAATATTTAACAAAAAAATTAACTAAAACAAAGCTTATTAAAAAATTTAACAAAAAATTTTTATGGCGTATTTGTAACATCCACAAAAAAAAAAAAAAACTGAAAAACAACAAAAGCAACAAAAAAATAACATTGAAAATAAAAAGTAACAAAAAACAACAAAAAACAATAACACTGAAAGACAAAAAGCAAC
>CATIWM010495761.1:0-18389 GCA_949671775.1 Mallotus repandus
TCGAATAGATGACCATAAGGATCAATGAGGCCTAAACGTGTGGGGCAGTTGAACACGTGGAATTGTGGATGGCTTAATTAGTTTCAAAATTCCAGTCTCCGTCAGATGGTCCATTTTGGTGAGAAATAAGACTTGTTGTGGAGGCTGGCTCTTATGTTCCAAGGCGCTGGAGCCACTAGTGGTAGTCAAGTTCTACCATTCAATCGTCCATAGCATTTAATGCTCATATTCTTGGAAGAGTCGCCCAAACAATCAAATATGGTCATGTTTAAATGCTGTTTGCAAAATATTTGTAAATTGTGATTACATCCCGTACGTTGTTAGCAAGTTAAAAATTGGCGGCTGTAGCCAAGGGATCAAAGTTTTTGCAGTGTTGCACCTCTGCAACTTAATTAGATCAATGTCAAAAATGATAAAATCATACCAATCAACTTTAGCTTCGTAGTAGTCGTGCCGTTTTCGTGTTGACTTCAAACCATTGTCGGAGTCTAAATAACCCTTTTTACAAATGATAAAAATATTCAATCAGTAAAAAAAAAATGTAAATTCAAAGAGTTGGCTCAGTAGTGTAAAACCTCATTAAATTTTTATTTTTGAATTTTGAGTCAGCATTAACCACAAAATGCGAAAGATGATTATTTTCATACCCAATTTGATTAAGGTACACCTTATAATAAATAATAATAAATAAATAAAATTAAAATGCAGCACAAGCTGAAAAGGTTCAACACAAAATAGAATTTTTCATCACTCTCCAAATCAATGCCTATATTGATTTAATTTTCTATGTAGAAGCATGCTATATGTACGGCCCAACTAAATATTTTAGAAGCTTAGGACTATTACCAAAATGAAAAGGAAAAATGAAATCAAGGGATTTTTTAAGGATGCGTAGATGTTTTCTTCACATCATTTATTTGATTTTCATGTGTGAAAAATCAATGATGTTATGATTAAAAGTAAGGCATTATAATAATAATAATTATTATTATTACTATAAGTTAAATTTGTAGTCAAAAGTTTGTTGTCTTGTAACCAATATATACCACAAACATGATTTCTTGGCAATTGCATTTGCATAAGGATTGGTCAATTGAGTTAGAAATCAAACCATATGTGTACTCAAACCCAATCTTCTTTTTTCAAACATGTTCCATTTTTATTTCTGGAAAAGTCTACTGCGTGTTCCTTCTGAATTTCTTTTCCTTTCAATTCTAAACATTTTCATGGCTGAATTTTTCATGCATTGGTGGGCCATAGTAATATAAATTCGAATTATCATCCAAAAAAATTGGGGTTAATGAGAACTTGTTGAATTTTGATGAATGTTATAATTAAAAAACACATAACAGTAACAGATGACTTGAAGAGTGGTGTCAACACTCACTACTTTCAGACTGCTAAAAAAATATATCTACAATTACTTGAACATTTTGTATTGTTTTATCATCATTTTTCACCCTTGAAATTTAACCAAACCTACTAATTCATTGTTGTATTTTCAAAAGTTAACTAATAACTCTTTCAGATTTGATTTGATTAACTAATTTTTTTTCTCTCACTAGCTAAATATCCCCTCAAATTTGATATTTTTTTTACAAACTTGAGTTATCAAACTTGAGGGGATATTAAGCTAATGAAAGGAAAAAACAGTTAGTAAAAATCAAATATGAGAGAATATTTAATTGGCTTTTGAAAATATAGGGATAAACTAATAAATTAGAACAAATCTTAAGAGGTGTCAGTAAATTATCTTCTTTTTTTTTAACTTAGGTGAGCCTATTTTTTTTATTTGTGATTCAATGATGCAATTAGAAAACAAAAATAGCATCTATTCAATTTCTTTAAGTTTATTAAATATTCAGAAATCGTAAAATGAAAAATTCAAATTATTTAGAAAAATATTTAGAGTTTATTTAACTTTGACTGATTCAGTTCAATCTAAGTAAGATCATAAGTGCGACAAAAATCTCTTAACAATTAATTGAATACCACTGCCAATAATCAGATTTTTTTACATATATTTAAGTGCTTTTATTTGTAATTTTAGTCACTAAAAGTGATAGTTACAAAATATATAAGAATTATTCTTAAAAAAAAATCAAAATAAATTTAAAGTATATATTTTATAAAAGATATTTCCTATAAAGATTAGGGATGTAATGAGCTTTCTTGTAAGTTTTGGCAATATATAGTTCTACCAGATTAGAGAATTCCCCCAACTTTTTGGGTCAAAAAGAGGGAGCTTGCTTTGAAAATATGCTTTCTCACTTTCATTGAAGGTACCTTATTCTAAATGAGTATATATATATATATATAATCACAAAAGTTGTTTCTTGCTAAAATTGCTTGGACCTTTAAATTACATATGTATCATTTTGTCTAAGCAGTTTTAGCAAGAATCAACAACTTTTGCTTACCTAGAACGCGGTTTGATTTACATGTTCTTTTCTGTTTCTGTTTCCCTGTATTTAGGTTCATGAATGTCGAATTGCAACTTAATTTAGTAACATAAATAATATCTATTAGAATTGTATATTAATTATAATATGTCCCTACGCTCAAGACCTCCCTTTCAACACCGAAGAAATTTATTCTCTTGGGATCCACTTTAGAGTCCTAACAAAATTATGTGAATTTTATCAATTGATGAATGTAGTGGTCCGTTCAAATTATATAGACATCCTCTTTAACTGCTAACATATTAACGATTGTAATTGTTCAAAAAATATATATTAATTCAACTTCTAAATAAAAATGCTAGAAATTTACAATCGTTTTACTTTAAAAATTATTTTGATTTTTTATAAGAATTATTTTTATATATTTTGAATGTATTAAACTTAATGACTAGATTTACGAATATATATATATATATATATATATATTAAATTTATTATTTTAAACTTAATTTATTCACCGTTAATATTTCTTTTTCTTCACTAATAAATTAACTAATTAAACTCATGTTCAATCCTCCGATTGGATGGAGGATAAACACTTACGAAAAGATAATTGAACTTAAGAAAAAGCCATTTATTTACTCTTTATTTCAAAAATTCTATTTCATTATCTTCAGATGCACATAAGATTATATGAACACAATCATACATATATTATCCAAAATCTTTGAAGAATAGTGGTATATATTGGTAATGTGGACCAAATGGTTAGGTTTATAAAAATCGAGAAAAGGGCGACTAAGAACAAAAAATCTCAGGCTTGAAAGAAAAGAATGAAAAGTTGGTTGAGATTTTGGTCAAAAACTGTCCATTTCTTTTGATTATGTAATCTACACCGTTTTTTTTTCTCTCTTTTGATCATGAAGTGACCCTAAAAGAAGAAGGTGAAGATGACACACATTATATATAAATGAAAGAACAAATGTATATAAACCACAACCCTTTTTTCTTTAATAAATTGTCCATTTCTTATCCTTAGATTCTCATTCAAAGTTGCTCAATCTCAACTGAATTTGTGTGTTTTGAATAGCTTTTAAAAGGCTCTATATTTGTTAAACTTCACATATGATCAAAAAAAGTTTTGATAAAGCACATGCTTACTGGAACAATGGATATATTTTCAACATTAAATAGACCAAATAATAGATGATTAGTTTGTATCTTTCATTCTAAATAGTAATATTTAAAATATGAGTACTGAATGATTGATACGTAGCTTAATCTAATTGTTTAATATTAATAGCTTTAAATTGTTTTAAAAGCACTTTTTTTAAATGTGGACCAAATAGTTTTAAAAAAGCTTGTCTATTTATAAAGTTTTTAAGAAATATATCATAATTGTTCTCCATTTCTAAGTTTGTAGTCTTCACTATAGCTTTCATAAATATTGCCTACCAAATAGAAAGTCTGCACAAATAGACTATAATTCTTAAGAAGGATCAATTTACACTGATAGTTTCTGCTAAATCAATATATTTCCATTTGATATTTATAAAATATAAAAAAAAAATAAGTGTTTGAGTAATCAGCATGACATATAATAATCATCCTAATTTATTGTGATAATTTTTTCTTTTACATACTAGGAAGAAATTTAATCTCATGTTGATATAGCACTTCAATTTTATATATATTTATATATGAATTTTTTTTTAGTAACCGGTAAGTTAAGAAGGAATGAAGATTAAATTTATAATCTCACCTTATAATGTTCAATATCTGAACCATTAGGCTATTAGGCTATAAAGGGAGGAAGATGAATTTTGTTAGATTCTATTTTAGGTGGGAAGAAGAACGATACAATAATTTATTACTATAAGAAAAACATTTAATACTAATACAATTATATGGTATAGAATAATACTAAGTGTGGAAAAAGACAAATGAAATCTTGATATCAATAATATGCCCTATCATATCCTTGACTTAATGAAAATGCGTTGCATGAATTTAATTAATTAATAGACAATTTTTCACTTTTCCTCAAAAAAAAAAAAAAGATAATTTTTCATTTTAATCATTGATATTGATGCAAATTATTATGACCTCTACAACTTGCTCCATTTTTCTGCTCGTTAATCAATATGTAGATTGAATTTTTTTAATAGAAAAGAATAAACGTAATGATATAATCTTTAATCGATTAATTGATTGATGTATTAAAAAGAATTATAACATTAAATTACTCAACCTCCTTCCACAACAAATTTTATATATAACCCGTATCAACTGGATTTATACTAAATATAATTATATTTATGCATAAGTAAATTAATTTTATAATATCACCTAAAAACATTCACTAATTGTTATGGAATTTGAATTGATCATAAAAAGTATCTTCAACTTTGGTTGATCATGTAAATATTTTTATTATAATTAATGTGCTATACTAATCCAAATATCCAATCATGTGAAAAAAGTAATTGGTAGTAAGATATTATTATTAATTTCTGCTAGCAAATTGTTAATAAAATGAATAAAAAAAATAAAAATGTGTCACACTGAAGGATTCTTGGAAATGATATGGCCTTGAAGATAACATACTTTAAATCTTGCAATTTTAGCTTTGATAGGAAGGGATAAAAAGGGTGGCTATGTGCATATCATCTTCTGCAAATATTGACTTTCAGTTCACCTTTGTCTATCCAATCCTGCTTTGCCATGTGGCAGACAGTAGAAAATGTTACTCTAATCTAGTCTAGATGCTTTTCACATGTCCGTACATAGGGAGTTGTATTATATATTTTCTTCTGAGATCTGCCTTGTGATAAGGTTCTTTATGATTAGGATTAAATAAAGGGTTTGTCGTTACAGTCTTGTTGAACCCACAAAAAGAAGATCTCCAATCTTTAGTAATTTCATCGATGGTAAGGAAGGAACATCAACATGGGACATGAGATTTCAAATCTGAGACTCCAGAATACTTGAGATCGTAATTTAAGTATTTAGGTCAAATTTCGCGGATTTATTTTAGCTAGTTTTATAGGTTTTACTTTGCGTTTTTTATGGTCAACCAATAAATATGTTCGCCATACTATATATGCTTTTACCTTTTTTTTCGAAAAGTATGATATACTTTTTTATGTGGTGCTAATCACTAAGTTTATGAGTGGTTAAGCTACAGAGGTAATAATTATTAGTTTCTGATTCCCATTCTTCATGTTTTAGATTTTATAATATTCAATTTCACAAATTAAAAATACAATTTATTGCCACCCTTTTGTTAGTACAGTGGTATTATTCTTTAGCAAGGAACTTAGATGTGTCTTCCTCTTCTCTTATGCTAACAAGTTTAACACATTAATCATTTGTATTAAGAATAAAAAAATACAATTTACTTCTTTTGCTAGTAAACATTTTTTTAACTATTAGATCAAGTGATTAAATTTCAGCACCATAAGAGAGAGAAAGAGGAGAGTGAGGTTCGATTCCTACTCTTATCAACAGAATATCCCACACTAGTAAACATATTTAGTTGTAATTTTAATAACTTTACTTATTCATAGTTTTATTATATATATATATAATAATTGTGTGATCTACGAGCTATATTTTACTTGCATAAAATCATATTTACATATGGTACATTATCTAAAATTAGAGATTAATACATCTAACTTGCTACTCTAATAATTTTATTATCCTAAATATACAATAATGAGAGGACGCCTAACAATGATCTTATCAATTAAAATATAACATATGATTTCATTCATTTTCTACTATATTTTAAAATTTAAAGTTATCCACTCAATAAATTTATTAATATGTATATTTTTTAAAGAACACTTAACATGTTTCTAATGCTTATCTCTAAATTAACTCAAGATTATTCCTTTTGTTATCTTGATATAATTATTGGCTTTTAGCTCAATCCTTCCCAAGTTGAGTCTAAACTTTGCCTTGTACTGCTCAAGACTTCAATTGAATTATTTTTATTTTTCATCATCAATATCTAAAATTTATTGAATTTTACTTAATTTAATTCGATTCATTTTTTTAATTAATAATTAAGTTTTATTATACAGGCTAATGAATATTATATGGCGATGTATTAGATTGCTAAATATAAAATCAAAGGTCAAGGGAGTAAGTGTCAACAAATAGAGTTGACAAAATGACCCAAATTTTTTTTTCAAGATGACAAGGAGTTTTGTGTGGTTCTTGCATCATTTGCTAACACAATTAGTCACTAACCTTTCATATTATTATTATTATAAATAAACTTATCATATATTGGGGCTAACATCATCAAATTTGGGAAAAAAGAAAGAAAGAATATACTGTTATTCTAATAGATGCTTTCCCCACAGCCACCCATATCCAGATGTTAGGATTACCATTACAACTAAGATGGCTATCCAATTGTAACTAAAGTTTTTGGATGTGGCACTATATAAGCGCAAAATAGGTAAATGTGCTTAGCAACAATATAAAATATATAGATTATTTTAACAACATTGAACTATATCTCAGTAAAATATTAAACCAAAATTGATAAATTAAATAAAAATAAAAATAATAAAAACATTTTTGAAGCATGCTTAATGATAATTATTGTAAACAAATCGAAAGTAAATTATTATAGTACTAAAAAGTGAGAGGTGAAATAGAAATGATGAACCTTGGTCTTAAGTGGTCTAACAGGCATCAAACCCCACCTTTTGGGTGGATGTATTAAGGAATAAGGAGGTTAGAGATTTTTGTTTTTCATTATATTCAGTGGGAGGGAAAATAATAATGAAAGTATGGACCTCAAATTTGAAATTCCACTATATTCGTGGTGAAAGACTTATTTAATATGTCAAACATTTACGAACAGAAGGCTAAAAATTCTATTTGGGTCTCTGCAAAACTAATTTTTGATTTTGTTCAATGGGTAAAATAATAAACATGAAAAATGTTTGACATATTAAATAGGGAGTATTAATAATATTGTTCAATGTGTAAAATAATAAACATGAAAAATAAAAAAAGAGAGTTGAGATGGAGCTTTTATTTGATGTGACACAGGATCACTACTCACAGTTTATTGAGTCTTTGAAGCAAAAAAGACTTGTAAAATTTAAAGACATAATAATTAGTGGCTGTCCTTATGGATTACAATAATCATCAAAAGTGTTAATCCAAATGATATTCACTGAATACGTGTGCGGTGATCCTTCATCTAGGCCCCATTCTGGGACCCTGCTTAATTCCACGTGGCAAATTATGAGTGGTTTTCATCCACTAGATTTTTTAGAAATGTCATTTTTGCACGGAAAGTACTTAATACATCTCCCTCTAGCCCTCTGTATATCGAATATTCTAAAATAATTATTAATTATCAGTAAATACGACAGTGTTTACTTAAACAATATTTAAAATCCAAATCATAATATATATATACTTATGTTAAATTTTTGGAAGAAAAATAATCATGTTAAATTAATTATTTATATTTTAAATAATTTATTTTTATCTAATGAAATATTTAAACATATATTAATTATTAATATAGCGCACTATTTTTTTCTAAATTGTATATAATTTTTATATGAAATTCTATAAATTTAAATTACAACCATCGAATCAAATTATCAAACTATTTATACAAATAACCAAATAATCAAATTTTACAAATTGATTCAAATAAACTTATTTTAACAAATGAAATTTGAACCCCCCCAAAAAAAAAAACAAATGAAATTTGAACCATGACCTTTAATCATGGAATCTCAGTGGTAGAATTGTTTTAATCAATTATGCCACATTTTATTGGGTCTATTTATCACACTAAATACTCTAATTATAATTTAGTAAAAAAAAATTCTACAAATTAAATTTCCATGTGTAATTATATTCCAAATATGCCCTTCATTTTTTATGTGCTTGGCTGACGTCAGAGAGCATGCTGGTAAAAAAAAATATTTTTTCAGAAAAAAATACAAAAAATGTACAACACTTTAATAATTTTTAGTACATACTTTTTTTTAATAAATGAATTTTAAATATATTGATTCAATTTTTTAATCAATGTAATAAGAAATGTGTCATATTAGCACTATGAAAATAAGATATTAGTTTCATATTATAACTTCCCAGCATTAACATCAGTGTGATAATATTTAAAATTATTAAAAGCAAAAATTACATATCTTGATTTATTATGAAAAATAATTATATGTTAAAAATTGTTAAATAGTGAGGTCAAAATATATACTTTTTTAGTAAAATTAAAAAATATATTTGTTTTGGGCGTGGGGGTTAGAAAGTTTTAAATTTTTAATATTTTATAAGTGTCATGTGTTATGATTAGATGAATAACCGTTTTATCCTAAACGGTAAAAAAAGTACTTACTTATTTGCTTTAAATGGTAGCGGAGAATTTTTCCTGAGTTGGCTAAAAAATTACAAGTCCGTCCAAACAAAATGTTTTTTTATTATTCTGCAGATTAAATATAGAAACAGAAAATCAAGAATTATCCACGTTGGGTGGTTGACTCCTTTTTCTACGACTTTTTAAATGACATTCTTGTCCACTCACTCGCACCATAATTTATGCCTAAAATATCCTTTTTAAACTATATATTTTATTTATTCGTTTTTTATATTAAGTGATTTTTCAGAGTAAATTAATTTTTTAAAATAGTATAATTACATTTTTTTAATAGAATCTTAAAAACATCAAGCAAATAAATATAAAATATCACATTATATATATGATAAATTCCTACCGATATTATTTTTAAGTAGATTTTTATATATTTTTTAATTTTCAAATTTACACATTAGAGTTCAGTTTATTATTATTTTTTTTAATTTAGAGTTTGTTTGATTTAACTGCTTATAATAGCTAATAACTCATTGTGATTGCAGACTGATAGCTGATAAAGATGAATTGTTTGATAAAATTTTAATGGCTATTGTTGTTTATATGTCAAATGACTATTAAAAGTATAATTTATTTGTAAATATAATTTTATATACTTCCTATAATATTTTTAGTTATGTAAATTATTTAAAATATATATATATATATATAGAGTAATAAATAATTATTTATTGTCTTTAATTTATATATTATTAAAATAATTAATAAAAATTATTTAAAAATAAATTTTAAAATATAAATTTTATTCTATAATTTTTTAAAATAATTATAGGCATAAATATTATAATTATCTAATTATTGATTATAATTTACAATAATATTTATTTAATTATAAACTGTAAAAAGTTAATTACATACATTTAATTTAAATGAAGTTATTTGTTATTAGTTATTTTTAATATGGATAATAAATTTTAAGTAAAAAAATAAATACAAATCACCTAATGAAAAAAAAATTCAAAATAGAACTTATTAAATCAACAGTTATTTTAAACAAAATCAACTATTAGTGTAAATTTTGAAATGTTACCAAACATTTAAATTGTAAGTGATTTAGAAAAACCACTATCAGCTACCTTAGTCGGTTAAATCAAACACCTCCTTAATCTTAACAAAAATTAATCATTATCTTATCCATTTTCTCAAAAGATTATACCTTCATTTTGGAGACAGATTTAGACACGCCTCTTTAAATTTTAATGAATTGAATTTTAAAAATATATATTTTTTTATGACTTATAAATTTTAAAAATATTTATAATAAATAAATATAAATTTATAATTAAATTAACTGATAGTCATTATTTTTATTTAATAATTTTTTAAATTCAAATCATGATGTATGCAATTATTTTAAATTAATTATTATAAAATATTTACAGCCGTTATAATTCTATCCAGATAAAGCGATTTAGTTAAATTTTAATAAACTTTAAATATTTATAATTTTTTTTGCAAAAATAAATGTAAACTTTACTACCATTTATTTATATATTTTTTTGAAAGTTATTTTATATGCATACTTATCCATCACCGCTTTTTTAATATTTTTAATAAAATAAACGGTTTAGATGACATTCTAAGTTAATAATTATTAGTTTTAGCAATTAATTATTATGAAAAATATATGACAGTAACAATAAATAAATAAAAAGAAAACATTATCTTCCATTTGAAAGGGCACAAACGTGAATGAACAAAATAAGCAACGAACGATCCTCGGCTATCCTCTAATCCCCTCCTAAATTCTCCCCACAAAATTGAAATCCCGGTATTACCCTCACCTTCACCTTTTCTCTTGCGCTCCTCAAATAAATCCTCACCTCAATCTCCTCGCAACCCCCTCTCTCCGTGTCTTGTCCTCTCCTTTCCTCTCCTCTCTTCTCTTCTCTGCTCTGTGTTAAAAAAAATAAAATAAAATAAAAACTATATTTATCCGTTTCTTCTCCTTTGTTCCCGACTCGCTCTTGCCGATTCTGTTTAATCCGAGTCATTTCAACCATGACTCGACGGTGCTCTCATTGCAGCAACAATGGCCACAATTCTCGTACCTGTCCCACGCGCTCTTCTTCTTCTTCTTCAGCCTCTGTAACAGCAGCTTCCTCTTCTTCTGCTTCCTCTATTGCTGCCGGCGTTCGGCTGTTTGGCGTTAGACTTACCGATGGCTCTATTATTAAAAAAAGTGCCAGTATGGGTAATTTGTCTGCCCACTACCATTCTTCGTCTCCCTCAGCTGCTGCTTCGCCTAATCCTGACTCCCCTTTGTCGGATCATGTTCGTGATTCGGGTCAGGATGGCTATTTGTCTGATGACCCTGCTCATGGTACCTGCTCCACCCATCGACGCGGTGAGAGAAAGAAAGGTCAGATTTTTTTTTTTTTGCTTTTCTATTATTTATTTATTTATTTTTATATAATCTTTGAATAAGACGTTGGGATTTGATTCTTGATGTATGTTTATAATGGCAATTAATGGTGGTTGATGATGATCAATTCCCGTGTAGCAGTAAAATTTGTGATCTTTTTGCTGTTATTGCTGTTATCATTGTTTTGCTTTAGATTGTGTTGCATCAAGAACAAAGACTGAATTTTGAGAAAAAAAAAACCATGATCAGTTACGTGAAAATAGTATCTTCCCCATTTTTGGTTGATATGGATGAAATGGATCCATTTAGTCCATTTCTACTAGTTTGGTTTGAGATTTAGTTAAATTGAGCAGAGAGCTAAGTTTGAGCTCAAGGTTTTTTTTTTTTTTTTTTTTTAAATATGCATTTGTGATGAAATTAGTATGGGTTGTGAGTTGTTTTATTGGGGACAAGTTGATTGTGGTGCTTAACTTGGGAGTTTTACAAACTCTGGGAAGAACTTTAAACTTTTTAGGGTGATTTGTGAATCCCTTGTAAACCTGTTCATTCTGGCTGTTCTGGCTTCTGCTAGAGTAATGTCTTCAGGCGTCATGACTCATGAGAGTTTTCATATCATTGGAATATACTGACAACTCCTTTGTCTGTCCTTGGTAATTTTTCTCGCATGTAAAACATAATCACCCCTTTTGATATACTTCTGGAGCTTGTTCTGTCATTTGCAAATGTCAAAACAAGCAGCCGCAGGTTTTATTTTATTATTTTTATTTTTTTTGGTTGTTGGGAAGGAAATACAGACCTGCTTTGAATTATCTAATAGCTGAATTCTTATGCACTTTTTCACTTTTTTTTTTTTGAGCACTAATGGGTTTTCAGTAGTAATCTAATCTTTCTTACAACGTGTATGCATTCTGCATTTTGTTGTTGGATTGCATCAAATTATACAAGGTTGTTTTTTATTTTACTGTTGGAAGCATTGGCAGACATGCACTTCAACTGGATTAGTCTGCCAATTAGGAGCAACTATTTGATTGAACTTAAGCTCTGCTTTTTAAGGTGATTTCTGTCAAAACATTTATTTTCCCTTTTGCATTGGATTATTAGTGTCATTGGATTATTGTTTTGTTGGGATTTGAAGTAAATGCGTTACTGCCTTGCAATTTTTTGCGCATTTTCAAATCCTCATTGCTTCTATTCTACTTCATAAATTGGCTTTTTCTTTGGAAGTCCAAAAGAGGATGATGGGCTACTTTCCCAAGTTTGGTCAACAATAACGATCTATACCTAGGGATAATGCAGCCAAAGTTTTCATGATAGTCATATAATGGATCTGTTCACTTGTCTTACTTGTGGATTTTAGGAGTCCCGTGGACTGAAGAGGAGCATCGATTATTCCTAATTGGTCTTCAGAAATTGGGGAAAGGAGATTGGCGTGGAATAGCACGAAACTATGTGGTATCAAGAACTCCCACCCAGGTAGCAAGCCATGCTCAGAAATATTTTATCCGTCAGACGAATGCCACCCGAAGAAAGAGACGGTCCAGCCTCTTCGACATGGACATGGTTTGTCTTCTCCTTAATGTTTATTTGCATATCTATATACAAACTCCTGCATCTGTATGCATTCATTCATGATAACAAGCCAATGGTCGTTGGCTTCAACCTGGTGGTTGCCTTTTGGGTTGTCAATTTTAGATTATATGTCATACATAGAACATCTTGATGTACTATTCCTTCGTCAATAGGAGTGAGTTGGAAGTATAGTTGCTAATCAAAATCCTTTCACTTTGCTATTCTGAATATTGAGATTATTGTACAATCTGATGTGGAATCAATGTGTCATGCAACTTCCTAGCAATCTCTGTGTGACTAGTTTAGGAGGTGTTTTATTTAGTTGTTCTATATTTTGTCCTTCCGTAATTGTTGAATTTTATTTCTCATTTCATGACGTCTTTGTTAGGCTACAGAACCCCAATCTGTACCAGAAGAACATGAGTTGCCATCTTGTCAATTAGGAGATGCTGATAATGCTGAGACACTACCTTCACTGAACCTTTCTCTTAAGCCAGAATGCGAACCTATGGAAACTACATCAGAGGAACCTGCAAAAGAACCTGATGACATGCTGACAGGGTCTCGTGAATTCAAAGAAACTGTACCCAAGTCAAGTGAATTCATACCAGTTGTTCCTCAGTTAAGTGAGTTCACAACATATGTTCCTGGATTTTACCCAGCTTATGTGCCAATCCCTTACCCATTTTGGCCTGCAAATACTGTTGCTCCTGAAGAGGCCTCGACAGGCGTGGAGACATCAAATCATGAAGTCCTAAAACCAGTTCCAATCTTTCCCAAAGAGCCTGTCAATGTAGACGAACTGGTTGGCATGTCTCACCTTAGTATAGGAGAGACAGAGAGAGATCACAGAGAGCCATCACCGCTCTCCCTGAAACTAATAGGCGAGCCATCCAGGCAGTCTGCATTTCATGCTAATGCACCAGTAAGTGGTTCAGAATTAAGCCAAGGCAAAGGTAGTCCTATACAAGCAATCTGAATTGGAGAGAGGGGAAAACAAAACAGTATTTTAGTTATTCATTAGTTTTCCCACACATCTCTTCTCTGTACAATATAAGTTTTCTGTCAATTTGTTTCTGTTTCTGATGATAGTGTCTCTTTTTAGGTTTTCAGGTCCTTATAACATAGGGCAAGAATGATTTGGTTTGATATATTAATTCTTTCTAACTGTAATCAGCTAGAAACATAAATAATTGAATGTTATGGCAGCAAATTGCCATTTTATTTTACTCTCCTTTTCTTTTTGTGTATGTTAACAATTTAGTTTAATTTATAAAAGTTTTGCTTGGTTTTGAAGGTGTCTGTCCTTATCTGTGTGCGTTTTTATATAATTCGAAAAATAGGTGCAAAGTAAAATGAATAATATTTGATTAAAATATAAAAATGTTTTTAAATTTTTACAATTCGCCTAGATTAACAATAAGTTTTTTGTATAATTAATTGATATTTTTGCTTCAATCATCACCATTGGATGGAATAGACTTCACACATCTAATAGTGATTTTTTATAAAATTAATTTTACTTTATAACAATAAAGTCAGGATTACCCAGTTGCTTTACTAATTTGTACTTAACATATAAAATTAGTCTTAACCAGTTGTTTCCAGCTATAGAACTGAGGTAAAAAAGAAACAAACAAAAGTGTAAAAGAAAAGAGAGACGACATGTCGTTTGCTAAATTATTCAAACACAACGTCGCGCTTCCCTCGTGCAGCTCTCCTCGCGGTTTAGCTCCAATAGCGGCAACCGGCCGACATATCTATACTACTGATACTATATGTGCCCTGTGTTTGTTTCTCAAGAATCTGAAAGAAACCAAAAGAGAAAACGCAACCAAAAGAAAATGACGATCAACAAAATTTCAATTACTTTACAGTTCGCTGTAAGTCAAAGACGCGAAACAAAACAGAACAAAACAAACAAAAGGTACCATCACTTCCTTAAAACGATCAAAGTTGAGCCTCTTACGCATTTCAATTTCCGTTTGATTTTCGATTTCACTTGTTTTTGTTATTGATTGAAATTGATAGTTATTCAGTTTCTGTTTACTGCACTCAGTATCACCTTCGAGTTGCTTTTAATGATGTTCCATCATTGTTGACTCTGTTTCGTGTATGTTAACGCGAAGCAAATTTCTTTTGCATTAGGTCAAGCTAAAGTATTGTGAGTTTATGGAATGTTTGTGGCTTTGATAGTAATGTCGTTTCGGTGAGGGCTGTTTCTTTTCGGGAAAATGTTTCAGTAAAATTAATGGATAATTGAAGCTATACTTCGTGTTTTTAGTGAATTGTTGTATGATTTTAATTTCAATTGGATTAAAATAGAGAATCATTGCTTTCCCTGGTTAAATTCTGGTAATTGACGACTTCAATATGCTGGCAGTGCTTCTTGTAAGTTTTTAGTGTTAACATTCTTAGCTATGAACCTTGTTCCAAATTAGGCAATCAGCAGGGAAAGCTAATGTATGAGCTCTCCAATTGATGGAAAAAGAGACGAAGCAGTATGGCAGGAAGAATGCTGCTGTATACTTGAACAGCCAATATGATTATGTAGGTATCAGATTCTTTTCCTTTTAATTTTCGTGTAACAGTTGGTTTTTGGTACTTTGAAGATGCATGTTCTATGTTTATTGTAATTTTCTTTGAGCACCTTGGTTTTATAAATGTCAATTGGAATATTGCTATTATTTCTGTGTTGTTGCTCTGGTCTTTTTGCCTTTTGTAATTGGTCCTGATACTTGTTAGGCATTTACGATCTTTTGCTTCCATTTTTTTTATATGTTTCAGAATTGTAAACGGTGAAGCCTTCAATGGCCTTTTTTGAGCATTTTAGGACTGAAGCCACTTAATTTCTTGTGTTTGTATATACAGATAATGCTACTTGAAGCTGTAGATTGAAGAAATAAAATAGAAAGAAAATTTTATTCCGAAAACTTTCCATACTTGTCGTCTGCCATAAAGCTCTAGCCTGTTGGCTTATTCAAGTGATTGCGAGTAGATTGTTGAAAAATGGGGCATATGAATTTGATTTTATGTACGTCTCAAACATTTAATTAGAAATCTTATATTTCAAATATAAGAATTTCAAATAATATACAATTACATGTCATTTTAAATTCTTATAAAATGAGTTTATAAATTCATTGTAGATTTATTTTAAATCTTCATAGATACAAATCCATGTAGTTTCCAACCAAAAAATTTAATTAAAATCCAAATCCCTACTCAAATCTCTTGCATCCAAATATAGTATTAGAGTTTTTTTTCTTTCTTTTTTTTGTGTATCAAGACTTGGCTTAATTGGCTTTTTGCAATTTGGGATGATTTACCTCATTTCTGTTTTATTCTTGATAATGAATTAATCAGTTACTTGTGCATTGCTGGAGGTGTTCGATTGGATTCAGGAAACAACTAAACTCGTCCATGAAAGTCAACTGAACATTTTGTCGTAAGGATCACGATATGTGTTGCTACTCATGACGGTTATGGGCAGTTCAAATTTTTCTTTTGCCCTTTTTATTCTTTTTTTTTGAATTTTTCTTTGAAAATTCAATTTTTTAATTTTTTTTAAAATCTAAAACCTAGATTGTACCCGGGTGAATTCTCGCGTATTGGTGAAATTTATTTTTTTGGAATTTAAAATATAAATTGCACACAGGTGAACTTGTTGTTTAAGGATTTAAACACATGTAACTTATTAATTTTTTTTAATAATTAAATGAAAAAAATAAAATATATTTTTTATAAATCTAAAATCTAAGTTACACACGAATAAATTTATTATGCAAGAAGCACTTTAACGTCGCTACACGCTACACAAATCTTTATCCTTATAGTAAAGCGGTAAATTTCTTCTCCACTTCAATTGTAATGGCCTTTTTTTTTTTCTTTAACCTTAGCTTAAATAAAGTCTGTTAAGGTTTCCAAAGTCCGGAGAAGGTTGGATTGCACATGGCTTCTTGTTTGGCACATTTTTCTTGCCGATGATGAACTTGTATAGGTTATCTGTGTTATGATCCTATATTATAATTATTTCTCCCAATGATTCAGATTTCGGACTGGTCCAATTACACAAAACTGCATCTAAATGTATGAAATGTGACCGTTGAAATACGCATGGTAGTTATACATTCAGGTGCGGGAGAAATTGACTGAAATTTGATTAAGTGATAATAGGATCTTCCCTCATATTTTTCTTTTTATTTTTCCAATTTTTTTTGGTGCTTGAAAACTTTTACCTTCCTATTTTTAACTTGAAGCAGTGATCAATAGTCCAATCAGTGCCGGCTCAAGTCATAAGTCATTAAGACCTATGTCTAGGGCTCCCAATAAAATAGGGCTACTATATATATATATATAATTTTAAATTAGTATTATTGTTATAAATTTTATCTAAAAATATGTTAAATTTTATTTTAACTATTATTATTTTTTTCACAAAATAAATTTTTTTTTACAAACAATTATTATTAAATATGTGAAATAAATTTTATTTAATGGCGATAAAAAGAAAATGTAAATGAAATAATAAAGTGACATGTTAATAGAAAATGTGTTTTTTAACAAGATTTTTTATTAATTATATCCATTAATTTAAAGAAAAAGTTCTTAATTAATTTTGGTAAAAATATAAATATTATATATTTAAAATTTTCTCTCTTATTGTTTTAGTTGTATCTCGTTGTTTTTCAATTTATTTAGATAAATTATTTGTTTTTTAAACTTTCAAATTTCCAATCTATTGATTTTCAATAAAAAAAAGTTTCACAAAAAATTGTTATATGTTAATACTAAATTATTTTCTAATTTGTTTAATTTTAACATTGTTTCATTTTAAAGAGGTCATGAGACCTTCAAAGTGCAAATTTTTGCTTTCTCGTTTGGTAGTCAAAAAGCCTTTTAGAAACCAATTATTTGTAGGTTGCACTTTGAAGGTCTCATGATCTTTTGTTCTGAAAGTATTAGGCTATTAGTTTCCTATAAGAATTCCTTTTATAAATTTGGAAAAGTAAATTTATGATTTTTGGTTTTTATTTGTATTAATTGTAGTTTTTATCAACTTCACTTTGCGCCAAAGTCATTTGGTCAATCTCTTTCTGTTTATTTAGGCGAATTAGTCTCGTGAAAGTTCTCAAAACACTTAATTCTTGGAAAATTATAGATGAGCCTGCCTTCCAACTATTTGAACTTTGTTTTAGTTGAATAATATGATGCTGATGTGACGTTCCAAAAATACTGCCTAAAGGCTCAGGGTAATTTTAATTCAAGGGAAGCTGGAAAATAAAATTGGCTCGTTTCATGAAGATAGAGATTTCATAGGGTGCGAGCATTTGACTACAACATACCATGACCTTCTAGAAGTTTCTTGTTTTCTCAACATTTTCATGAATATTTAATCTCTTTAGTTGCTTCACGTCTGTACACTATCCCCACCTCACGTAAAGGAACAGTCCTCTTGGTTCTTGACTGCGTGGTGATTTTTTTTTGCATTTGATGTTTCTGTGAATCCGTTAACTACAAAAACTCCGACTATTTCAAAATCGAGCCACTTAAACCTACAAGGGGGCAAAATTCTCCGAAATTTTTTTTTAATAACGCAACACAGTGTATGTATGAA